>LWCA01000943.1:0-14747 GCA_001642005.1 Intoshia linei | reverse complement strand
TTAATCAATGTAAACCAATTTGTTCTTATCATTGTTGCCCTTATGTGTTATAAATTCTTATATATAGAAATCGGAGGGAAATAATATTAAAAATCAATATTTTTATTTTAATAATGTACTGTTTGTATTAGTCATGACAGCATTCAAATGAATGTTAATACATATAAAAGGGTATAAGTAATTATTTTAATTTTTTAATATCCTTTTTCTGATCTTAATTACGTTTATTTTTTTATTGGCGTGTCTGGTGGAAGAATTTGGCGTTTTAATAAAAAATTTAGCTTATCTTTCAATAATTTGGCGGCTGGTGTTTAATTTGGCTTACGCAAAATAATATAATGAATAAAATAATCATACCAAAATTAAATAATATTTACATATAATAATATACCGATAATATCTACAGTCGTAATAATATTATTAAAACTAAATAATTAGAACAATGAATTTTTAAGTAAATTTGAAACACTTTCAAAAAAATTGAATGTTATATCCAACAAAAAAAATTTTTCAAATTGTTTCAATTCTTCGGGAAGCAGTTCTGAATTGGATGAAACAAATGAAGAAGATAATGATTTGAAATTAAGTGAAAATAACCTGGAGAATCATGAAATTATCACAGACATAAAAACGGACGAAATTGTAGAGATTGAGACGAGGAACGAAACTAATAATAAATCAGAAAATATTGACGAAAACACTCAAAGTGATGATTTTGATGACTTTTTGAGCTCTATTGAAAGTAATTTGAACAATATGGATACGGAAAATTCAATAAAAACTTTCCAATCTTCTGAAACAAATTATATTTCACAATCGATTAAAATTGACCATATTCAAGATTTATTGCTTGGTGACATGGACACTGTAATAATGGAAGAGTAATGTTTTTTATAATTTTTAAAATATAAAATATTAACATATTTATCTTTTATACGCAGCCATGGGTGCGTGCTCCTCAGTATCCACTCTCACTTCCTCGCTATCACAAGGATACAGGACACTAAAAATTTTTATTTTTATTTAGACCTACAATTTTCATTCGCCATTCTCTGCTGTATGACTCTCCACGCCCCTTCCGTCTGTGGGTTGCAAAATTGCTACTCCTGTTAATTTTTTTTATTTTACATTAATTTTTTAAATATTTTAATCTTATGGTTTATTTTTAACGTCACGCTAAATATCATAATTTCAAAAATATGCAATTACTGATTGTTATTTTGTCCATTAAAAGTAATTTAGATTTCAATTTGGAAACGAATATAAAAAACTAATACTTGTACAATTACAAAAAAAATACAAAATGTGCCTAGAAAAGTCAAATTTTCAATTCATTTGCGCGCCTTTAAATGACATGCCAAACATAGAGGATTATGAAAAATTTGTTTCAAATTGCATTCAGATTTCTTTTGAAAATAATATTTTTAATGTAATTTTTTATATCTTGCAGCAATATTTATTTTTGGACGGTTAGATAATTATTGTTTTTAAAAATAATATGTACTATTCTTACTATTTACTATTGATTTTGGTCTATAAATACATCTCTGTATAGTTTTTATAATTATAAAAACTATTATTCAACAAAATGAAATTTTTTTAGCCTTTAAAAAAATTTATATTACAATTGTTTGGATGGAATTTTTTCTGCCTTCCTGTAAATGAGTTTTATATATGGCAAATCAACTGATTATTCTTCTAATGAACTATACGACATTATTTATCCAAGTCAAATTAAGCGTAGATGCATAAATATGTAAAAGTCACATTTATTAATTACATTGTATAAACATTTCAATATAATCCATACTGCATCACTCTCGAAAAACTGTATTAGAATTTGTATTTTTATACTCTAAGACTCTTAATTTTTTAATAAAACAGTAACAGACATAAATATTTAATTTTATATAATCAAAAGATTACTACATACATTAGGGTGTGAATTTTTTCACTTTTTTGCGAAAATACAACAGTGCCACCCCATACGTGGAAGATGGGGTTGAATGATACACAATTATCAAATAATTATATAAAAAGGATTAAAAAAACCCTGGGGCAAAGCACTTCAAAATATGAATAATGAGCAAAATTTAATTTATTTTGTATAGTAAAATTCATAGTAATAATTATTTCGATAAAAATTAATTTTCAATTTATATTTTTTATATTTATTCAGTTTTCTCATTGGAATCGGTTTTTTATCAATTCAGCGTTCATGATTTGCTAGACGATAATTTTGCGCATCTTTAAAGCTATTGGTATAAAAAATTTTATATTTAAAATAATATTTTTAAGAAAATTATCATATATTATTTACTGTAAGCTTTATTTTCATACATATTACATTATGATATTATTATTATATTATGTATTACTGTATTATCTATACAAAATTATAAATATATGATAATTATTAATTTATGAATCGATATTATTATTATAATTGTAATAATATCGTCAGAAAGATTTAACTAAAAAGATTTTTAATGTTATTTTAAAAATTATATTTACAATGTAACACAAATGTAATATTTTTAAACATCATGTCAATGAATTCCACTAATATATTGCCATACGAATTTCTCGAATGTTGTATAGTTGTTGTATTTTTCTTTAGATCATATTATTTTATTAGCATTGATGAATTTAAGCTATTAGTAAAAAAATTAATTTAGATAATATCCATATGTTTGCCACTCGCAATACAAGATATTAAACCCAATATTGAAATTCGGTTCTTAGTCATTCATGAATATAAAAACAGAAAGTATATCGATTGTGAAATTTTTTATTGTGATAGTGAGGTATTTTCAAAGTACAGTCACACCTCTCAATATCGCAATTTTGGTATTTCTACATTTATGACGGTATTGAGGGTTTATCGTTATTGAGAGTATGTCATGGAACGGTTAATAAGTATTAATAAGCAGTCATATAGTAAAATAATAATAAAATTAATTTCATTCATCCAACAAACGCGTTTTTTAATTTATTTGTTAAAAATAGTTAGTGTTTGGTGAGTTATAATTAAAATTAGATTAATAATTTCTGTAATAAAAGTTTATATTAAAATATTTATGATTTTAAATTAAGGATTTAACTCATTTAAATCAATATTTTTTTAAAATATTTTAAAATTGTGACGGTATTGAGAGTTTGGCAATAATGAGAAATTTTCTAATAATTTTGTTATAAAATTGAAATATTGTGGCAGTATTGAGAGGTTTGATTGTATTTATTATACATTATTATTATTAATCGAAACCAATACACTCTCTTACCCAGAGGCTCTCAAAGGAGTCCGCACGGAACCCTATTTTTCACAAACTGTAATACACAGTTTGTGAAAATTTTAATTTATTATTTTTAATTAAATTAGTACATATTTTATATTTTTATCGGATATGTAAATATAAAACAACTTTATATAATTTCAATCATTTTAAGTTCGGTTTCTATGGTTGTAATTTTTTTGATGGGTTTATCATGATTTGTGGACTATTTTGTGTTTTTAAATTAAATTCTAGCTTATTTATTTTGGTTTTTAATGATGTTTGAATTCATAATTTACTCCAAAAACTGAAACAATAGATAAAATTTATAATAGACTCAAAATAAATTTCGTATAAACCAAAATAAATGAACTAAAATTTAATATGAATAAACAATATGGACCACACAACATGGCAAACCCATGAAAGAAATTACAACCATAGAAACCGATCTTAAGCTAATTGAAATTATATAAAGTTGTTTTTATATTGATCTTAACATTTTTGTATGGATTTCAATAATTACATTTTCGGTGTAAATGTTTACCGATCTAAAAAAATTTTTTGATAAATGCTTAAAGGCAAAAAAGAAATCCACGTGAAAAATGGGTTTTGATAATAAAAATAGTGGAACCCTAAAATCTGTGTTTTAATATACCCAACAAACCATAATCGTGCCAATTAATTATTTAGTCATAATGTATTTTTATTAACATTAATTTATTTAATGTAATTATTTTATGTAAATTTATATAGATGTATGCTAAATTTGACGTAAAAAAAACAAAATTATACAAAAACATGAAAATATCTGTTATAACAAGACCAAAACAATTTACAGCAGTAATTAATACTAAAGGTGGTGTATTCGATGTGAAGCCTGAAAATGAAACTATTTTTAATTTTTCACCAAATAGTTTTAAGAAGGATGAAAAGGTTACAATGTGGGTATGTTTCATAATTAACCTAATGTAAATTGTCCTTTAAATATAATTTTAGCAGAAAAGTGTAAAAAAAAGTTTGATTCGCAGATCAATTGAACAGCATTTTGATAGTGATTTAAATTGGTTCATTTCCTGCACAGATTTTATCTACTTTGAATCTAATTCCTGTCTTCTAAATCCAATTGAAATTGAAACCCCATCTCCAGATGTCCCAACTCTAACGAATAACCCATTTTTTTCAATGTATGCCAATAAACCTAAAAATTTGGAAACTAATTCAGACTGGCAAGGTATGGAATTAAAATTAACTCTATATTTAATGATACCATATATCACATGATAAATTCCATATTTTGATAACAATGTTATTAGTCAACAAAATTTACATATTAAAACTGTTAATATTTACAACCAAATGGGAATTAAAAAACGACGCAATACTGATTGAATCCAATGGAAAAGTAAAATGTAGCATTCAACAAGAAGGAAAATTTATGTAAAATGTATAAATATTAAGTTTTATTATCAAATTTAGATTTATTTTCGTAAGATTAGCAAAAACATACAATCTTATTAATCTTAGAAAATTAATTTCAACCATACACACTGTATTATTCACCAACAAAATGTATATAGTGGCAAGACAAAAATGTGATACTTTAAATTTGTTGCGATTTAAGATAGTACCTAAATCTCTACTAAAGGAAACACTGTCAGAATATGAAATTGAAAATTATACCTTTTATTCAGAAAATGATCCAAACTATATAAATGATTTTATTTATCAAAATAGACCTAAAACTAGTATCATAACAAACGAAAACATGGATTACAACCCGAGAAAATTCAAGAGTGCTTCTGAATCTAAAGTACAACATGGTTTTTATACCAATACTTTCAGTAACAACGGTGATTATTTTTTAAAAAAGTTACACGTTGTTGAAGGACAATTTTTAAAAATTTCATTTAATGGAAACATTCAACCTAGTCAAACTGATCATATGGATATTTACACTACAATTTTCAAACATTTATCCAGTTTTCAAGTTTATAATTTTGATTTAAATGTTGTCGACAAATATGCTCAAAATGCGCATAAATGGTACAGGGGTTATTTAACGATTCAGCTTGAAAGTTCTGTTAATAATTTCAATGATGGTCTCTCTTGTCAAACTCAGAATAGCCCTGAACCAAGTATTTTAATTTGTCGTAGTAATGTATTGGCACAAATATTAATCATCCTTCCAAAGGTATTTAATTTAATGTGCTTTTTAAAGTTTATAATGAAACTAGTTTGACTGTTATATATGATTATGTGATTATATTTTTTGTTATATTCTTTTTTAACCGTGAAGGCGTCACTTATTCAAATTGAAATTGTTTGTGTGTGTTAACAGGATACAACTGTAGCCCTGTAATTTTTTTAAATTCTAGGGATATTTTCATTAAAAAAAGGATAATTTGGGGTTTTAGCCCTAAAAATATATTTTTTTAAATTTAAATTTATGAAAATATTTATGATTTTAAAATACGTATCTGAGTGTATATTTTTTTAGATTTTCGAACTCGTTTGATTTTCAAAAAAAAAGGACAATTGGGCTTTTTCACCAGTAAGATGGGAGTTTTGGAGGTTTAAATTTATTTTGGTAACACTCCAGACAAAATTGTAATTGAAATGTGGACTTTATAAAATTCTAAGATAGGTAGTTATTTAAATAAACCGTAACACACACAGACAGACACACACAAACAAAAATCGCGTAGCATATTATATAAGTTAGGATATATATTAAAGATTTTTATTTTACTTTTTAGATGCCCATTATTGTTGCAGATATAAAAAGGACAAAATACAAATATTATAATGGTAATTTATATAAACAATACCTGATTATTAATCGGTGATTAGTGGTTTTATCCTTTGTTAGATTTATTTTTATGCGATAGCCATAAAATTAATAAACTAACATTAAATTAGCAAAGTGCTCCAAAAACTGAGAGCACCCACATAAAAATTTGCCTAAAACCGGGTCGGACTATAATTAAAACAGACTTGATTATAGCTAGGCAATATAATATTTTAACAGAATAATAAAATTTATTTTCATATTTCAGGGCCAATTAATGCAACTGTATTAAACGAAATTTCTCAACAATTGGATGAAATTGAAATGACTCAAATGGCTATATTTTTAAAAGTTAGAAAAGAAAAATTGCAAAATTATAAAAAAATGCACAAAAATAATATACAATTAACGACAGAAAGCATTCTTCTATTTTGGTTTAAACAAACGAAAAGATATAAATCAAAGGTTTTAAATAAACTATTATTGTGATCTACTCCAACGGCGTGCACCTACAATTTTGTGTACGGTAATAGGTTTGTTTAACGATTAACTCAATATGAATCGTAAATTTAATTTCAAATGTCGAATTTAATAATTTTTAAAACCGTTTCACGTCATTTATAGACCTACCTGTCTCTTATGAATTAAAGCGTATATTATCATCATATTTAGGTTCCACTTTTAATTAAAATATTTAAACACTTGAAACGAAATGATTTAATTCAATATTTGATTAATATCGTTAAAAGATATGAAAATGAAAGATACTATGATATTGAAAGTAATTCTTATTATTTTAAAATTTTGTTAAATAATATTTTCATAAAAAGACTAATTATCAATTTTCAATATATCAAGTATATAGTACATGTATATACAATTGACATTGTTTCTTTTTCAATATCATCCTCCTTTATATTTTATTTTTAGAGCTAGTGATATTTTTTTTAATTAAAATTAAAGTTTTTTTGCAATAACAAAAATTACTCTAAAACTTTTATTTAAATTTAAAATGAACAAAATAAATTAAGGTCAATCCTAAATTGCAATTTAAAAGTATGTATATAATATTACCATGAAAACCACAAGTTGCAAAAAGTGCATTTTGTTTCATTTTTTTACCCTAATTATGACATCATAGGAAGGAAAACTACAAAGAGCTTTTTTATATTAGCGGAATGTCCTCAATTGTTGAAACGGTAAATTATATTTTTTAATTAGATTTTAGATTAGTGATCTATTATTTTACATGTAAATGGTTTAATTAATTAATAAAATGGGTAAGTTATAAGTAGGGCAATTTTTTTAATAATCTATAAATAAAAAATAAAAATAACCTAACGACTGATTTTTAGTATATTTTGGCTATTATAATATTATTATTAATATTAATATATTAAAAAAATTTTTTTGTATAAAACTCTTATTTGATCTTGTTAATTTCAATCGATTAGTTTTGATTTTTTACATGTATTTTTTATGTATTTTTTTTCGTACCATTTGAAAATTCAAAATATTTACAAAAATGTTTTTTTTCTAAAAATGCCTTCAATGAAAGTCTTTCATACTTCAGTATCAAATATTAATTTAAATGAAGAAAAGTAAACTATGCAAATGGATAATTAATAGAGTATTTATTTTTATATATTGTCAGGTGTTAAGAGTCTTTGTTTAGTTACTTTTTTTTAACCGGCTAAAACTTCTTTCTACGTTGACCGATGTAGAAGAAGCGTTGCTTAGATAATGATATAATATTAGGTATTTATTTGAATTTAAATTATTTATAATGCTATATATGACGTTTTTCTTTAAACTTTTACTAATATAATCCTGTATGCTGCAGGGATCCGAATCAAAGGACAAATTACATAATAAATTGTAGGCCTTTTCTATGCTAAATAACAATTCTTGAGCGGTTTCTATTACATCTAGCAGAGATAAATATGCACATATTTGAATCAAATCATTGTCTAAACCAAGTTGGTTGACAGCCAATTTAGCTCGATTTATTATTACTCCATTACCCACTATAGTATAGTGGTATGGTATAGTATAGTGAGTATACCATCAACAATGCATCTGACTTTTGGAAGTTTTCTATATAATATTTACTAGCTGTTAACCATGTACCTCACCTATTTATCATAGGTACAGGGGATAGCCAATATCATAAAATAGTTGTTTTAACTGATTGTTTTTTTAACTTACTTGACTCAAAAATGACTATGAACTTTTAGAAAAATAAAATGACTTTATTAACTTTATAAAATTTAATTAGCTAATTAATAAACATAATATTGGTATCAGCATGCTTGGAATTGCATGCTAATTAACATATAAAAATCAACTTTTACTTGGCGTAATTATAAGTTATAATTAAATTTTGGGGCTGATAATAATTAACATTATAAATAAAAGTATTCAAATAAAGTTACTTTTATACAGCTAACAAATGTTTCTAAGGTAAAATAAATTTTCATTATTTTCTTTTAAAATGGGACATTATTTTAGTATTATTAATAAAAAACAATAATTCGATTACTACTATTGTTTCTTTGGAGACTATGTCTATATTTTAAGTTTTAAATTTATTTTAGATGGAATTATTTCTGCGTAGCAATAAATATACCTCACGCTGCAATACCTGATATAAAATGTGTTTCTCTATTTAAAATAAAAGGTAATATCAAGAAAAAATATATTGCTAAAAAAGGGGCGGTAGACTAAATGAATTTGGGAACCCCTGATATATAGTGTAATACACTGTATAATAAATGGGTATATGTTTACTAAAAATGCCTCTCGCCTAAAGCTGTAGAGAATTAACAGTAAACTTTTTTGAAATCAATTTGATTGGTTCACTATATAATATATACATAATAATATATGTACAATGTATTGAAAGATTTTATATGTAAGTCTCCAAATTAAATTTTCAAGTTGTTGCACATTTTTTACTGAATACGGAACACAAAGGGAAAAATTATTTTCAAAACGCCAAACATACACATTTTAAAATGAGAATATTCTTAAACCCAACCATTTTTACAAAAATCCAACCGTTTTTACTTAAATCAAACCATTTTTACTAAAAATCCACTTATACCAAACTTTAAAGGGCAAAACCCACTTTTACAAACTCTATAGGAAAAAATCCAATTTCCTTTATCCATTTCCTTGTAGTGTTTGAAAGAACTGGATTTTTCTTTTTAGGGTTGATAAAACTCGACGTTTCCCTAAAGGGTTGGTAAATTTTGATTTTTAGTAAAAATGGTTGAATTCAAGTAGACAGTGTCTACTAAACACCCTTTAAAAATTAATTCTTTTTTACATTTTTTAATTCAAATTCAATTTCAACAGAAAAAATTATAAATACAATTTCTCTTCAATTGTATTACAATTACTATTTAAATACAATATAAAAAATTAAACAACTATTAGTATACTTAATGTAAGTATTACTTACATAATAATATTAAAGTTATAAATATAAATTTGAATCCAAAAGAGGCGCACATTCAACTGAGTGACATTTATTTGAGCGCTGTAGTGTTAGAGATATACATATCAGAACGACATTTTGTTAATTAATCATTGTCGATTTTTTCACCAAATTTGTATATGTTTCTTTAATCGTACATTTTTTTCACCGAATTGATAATATACTATGTAATGTAATGTAAATTTATAATAAATACATAATATATATTATTATTGTATTTAATAATAATAATCAAATTTAGAACATTTAATGGTATCTTTAATTGATTGGCAAAATAAATTTAAAAGAAAAGCTAACCGATTCTCAATTTCACATGGTTTATCAAAATGTGGTTTACAATACTTGATCGGTATTTATTAAAATTTAATGTAAAAATTAAATACAATCAAGGGTGACCTATTTGCTGGTACCAGCAATTTTTTTTAAATACATATATGACTAATTTGTAAAATGTAAACTGATTACAATGAGGCTTGTAAGTCTCGCAAATTTTTAATATTTATTTATTAAAGATTTTTAGAACATGATTTATTATTTTCATTATTTTTTGCAAATTTAACAATATTTGGAGTTAAATTAGTGATCAAAAGTAAAAGAGTGTTATTCAAGTTTGATTCCGTTAATTGAGACTCTGCTTATAATAAAATTCATGGTGGAGAATATCTGTTCACATATATAGGTCGAAGCGAAACGACATACATGTATATCGCTTTGATCAAACCCACGTAGATTAGGAAAATTTTCAAGAGGCAATAATTTCCAAAAAATTATATTATCACTTTCTTAACAATTTTAAAAATCGATTTTTTAAATATAATATCTATAAAAATGTTCGTCACCTCTACCTTATATGATAAAAAAAATAACTAGTCTTTTTAGATTAGATTCATATTTTTGTATACTAAATTTATATTACGTGATATTCATATAAATATTAGTAAATTTTATTAAAAGTGGGATTTTTATTATAATAATTTAGCGATCTTATAGGTATTGGTATAAAATCCCAACATCTGAAAACTCTTCAATAATATATTTTACAAAAATAAAGTAATTTTTTAATTTTTATGGTAGTAAAACAGAAATGCTGGTAATAATAACAACACGTGCTGGTAATAAAATTTGAATATAATTTATCAAATATATCTATGAGAGTCCCAAAATATATTATATTTTTTCTAATATTATGCACCATTTTAAATGTATTACTTTTAGATAAAATATTGAATCTAGTCTAAATCTGTAAATATTTAATATTATACGTTAATTAAAGGTTGTAAATTTTAATAAAAGTTAATACTTGGCATTATGGCCATTATGTTTTAAAATATTTTTGGATATGTTTGATTTTTTAGACATAAGGTAATTTGGGGTTTTGACCTAGAAGGATTCAAATTATGAAACTTAAAAATAGATATACACACGTCCTGGGATAAACTGTATTAGAAATTGGGGTTTTTTAAATCCTGCGACTGTCAATTTTTTTAATACATGGTTACACACAAACATTCATTCTATATAAGTGGTTATAGAGAAGCAGACATACATTTTTAGCTAAATTACTTACTAACTTAGTCCTTACCAAAGACTAAAGATGATAAAATAGCAATGAAAAATGACATAAATTTACAATAGTAAATAATTATGATTTGCTTTATTGTAGTAAAAAATCTAAGTAAAAATTGACAACTATAATTACAACAAATAGAGAAAATGAAATAGAAAGTTTATTTAATCTAGCTTAATTTATTTTATAAGGTATACATGTTAAATCTGATTTAATCATTTTTTTGAATACTCGTAACGACATTTGGTTTATTAATATCATCAAGATCGACAGATAAATGGCTAACATCATCCATCATCAAGTTCATATCTGATTTTTTGAATTTGCTTGTATCACCACTAGAAACTTTAGTATAAGGACAACAACAAATGATGCATTTGATGTAAATTCTCAATACAATAATGAGCAAAATAAAAACAAACAAAAATGAGAGACACCATTTTACAATGAAAATAGTTTTTAGATCAAAAAATGGCTTGGAAACATCTTCTTTGTCGTTTGTATTTTCATAGCATGTATCAAATATGAAAACGGGTTCGTTTATTGGAGCTTTAAACCCATTAGAACAATAATTTTCATTTTTAAATTTTTCATATGCATTTTGAGTATAAATGCTGTATAATTTACTATTTAAGCAAACATGCTTGGCTATAATTTGGTGTTTTCGGTGAATACAATCGTGTGTTTTGAAATCTCTATAAAATCCTGTCTCGCAACTGTAATCATATTTGGTACAATTACACATGTGAGTATCTTTACCGGAATGGTCTTCATTGAGGGAGATTAAATTTTTGTATATTCGTTTGGATTCATAAACTGCACACAGACTCTTATCGTGTTTGTAATAATAGTATTGATTTCCGTTTATACAGTGAATAAATTTAATGAAATTTTCTTTACCATACGTATCTGAACAAACATCGAATTGGTGGGTCACTCTCAATTCGTTAAATGCATATTTTGTCTTTTCATATTTATAATTGCCAAAGTTTATTATAGATGTTTCATAGTTGATGTAGTAAATTTTGTCATTATTAATCATAATTTTGTCATAATTACTATGAATTTCAGCGTAGAAAAGCCAGTTATTTCCCAAGTCGTGAGTGTAATAAACTCCTGCACTCGTAGCTAAAATTTGCACTGTGCCGTCCTTTGAAGATAAAAGTTGGTATGAATAGGTATTCTTTAAAAGCATTTGCCAGGTATATCCACCATCTACAGTCATATATGTAGATACGTTTAATGATTTAAACTCGTTATAATCTCCAATTGTAGCTGGCACAGACACGGCGTTCACAATTATTAAACCTATAGTCATGTATCTCTCATCTGATCTCGACTCTAATTGAAGTGGAGGTGAAACGACCCGCAGGGTGCAGGCATTAGGAAGATTCAATTTTTTAACGTCTTCATCAGATCTCAATTTCAATTCAACATCAACATTGCAGTTTTTGGAATTTGTGTCATAAATAAAAGACCAATCTGACCCGTGATTATGTGTAATATACCCCATAGATTTAGATTTTGAGAATAGCATGAATACGTTATTGTAGGCCACATGATAGTCTATCCAATCAATTCGAAAAAGGAAGGAAATGATTTTGTTGTAGTACAAATGAGATGAATCGCTAACATAGATATTCACGTGACTTGGCTGATTGTCAAAGTCACCGAATTGTGTCAGCAACAATAACCTGTCGCCACCCAAATAAAGAAATTTGTATCGTCTAATGCTATGAAAGTGTTCAATGTACATTGTAAAATATGTTTTTCCACCATTCTCAGAGAGCATAAAGCCGTTCTGTACTTTGATAATCAAATATTTGTAAACCATATAAAAATCCTTTAAAAAGTAACTTTGTAAAATTGACTTTTTTACTTTATTTAGATAGTTAAAAGAAATTAAATCATATTTTCTTCCAATGTGTTTAATATAAAACATTTGGTTCATGGATAAATGCAAATTTGTAGAATTTTCAAACATCATGGACCAATTGACCTTATTTACGCGTGAATCTACAAAAATTTTTGTACTCGATGAAACTACATTCTTCTCTTTTTTAGAATTTCCATTTTTACTCTTTAAATTCAAATAATACAAGTTATCGGATGAATCAATCATTGCGTGAATAAAATGATTGTCTGGTTTTATAAAATATTGCAACATTTCTTGTTCATAATTTACTAATCTCCATCCATCTTTTTCATCTATACAAATAATCAAGACATGGTTCATTTCATTATAATGGGTTAATTTATATCGATATTTGTAACAATTTTCATTAAGTTTTATCATTTTACTTTGTTTTTCATAATTAATTGCGTTATGTAACATCTCCGACCCTTCGACGCCCATCTGCATTTCATTTTCATTGACAAATTGGTTTTTCTTAAAGCACGTTTTGTAAAATGTAGTGTAAGAACTGTAATAGTAGTATTCCCATGAAATGGAATATATACACTTTTCTGTATAGTGAAAGTCAAACATTGACGAATTTGAATAATTTGTATAAAGGTGTTGTGAAAAATGTTTGATAAATGTCTCATTTTTGTGGATACGCGGTTCTATTATTCCACCATTTACGTAATGTGAATACCTCTCTGTTATTACATGGCAATTTATTAGCGGAAACAATTGGATAATGTTCAAAAGAAGTATCATCTATGTCAAATAATTATGGATTCAAAGTTATATCAATATTTACATATATAATTAAGTTAAATTTCTCTGATCTAATATTTAGGAACAAATTTAATATCATCCCAAATTGATTTGAAGCAGTTATTCATAATTGGCTATATTGCTATAACACTGTCCGACAAAATTGACGTTTTTTTTTTGATCTGGATAAAATTATAGTAGTATTATAGATAATTTCAGGGTGAACAAAATGATGTAACTCTTGTGGTATAAATCGCTCAACTTTTTGAAATAATCAAATAATAGCTTTGTTGCTATAGGCAAACTAATAATTTCATTATTTTTATAAGTGCCTTAATTACACTAATCCTAATATAAATTTTAAAATATAAAGAATCTTTCTAGGGTAAAATTAACTTTAATTTACGATACCAATGTTAAAAATACGAAAATCTTACTGCAAATATAGAAGTTTTATAAAAAAAGGAAATGGGGTCCTAAAAAGTACTGAACCCTAATTTTGATCTTAACGTCTTAATCGCTATCTAAATGAACTTTCAAATTCAAAAATATAATTTCATTACAAGACTCTTGAATCACTCATTTTTTTAATTAATTTACAATTGAAGTTACATATAAATATTTAATATGTATTTTTCCGTGTACCAACGCTCAAAAACATTCAAAATTTGATGGAAACGCTCTCCATCTCGTCTGACCAATTTCCGCAATTCTTTACAAAATAATCAAAATGGTCATCTAAATAATGCATCTTTATACTATACAGACAATCCATTATATCGTAACAAGTAAACATATCTTCAATTGCAACTAAAATTAACTATAAATATGGTTAAATAAATATACTATGTTTATAATTTACAGTTTTACGATTTCCGAAAAACATAGTCACCACCTTTTCAAAACTATTAAATGCATTCAATTCAATTTCACTTAATGAGTTTCGAAAT
>LWCA01000076.1:0-60756 GCA_001642005.1 Intoshia linei | reverse complement strand
GTATTTATATCAACTGGAATAAGCTCTATCAGAATAATCTTCTTTTTTTTAATTCTTGGACCGTTATTTATTTCACATTTTTTGTTTTAATAAAATATTTCGGAAAAAAAAAAATGAATACTAAAATGCTTTTATGACCGTGAAGACGTCACTTATTCAGATTGAAAATTTTGTGTGTGTGTTAACAGGATACAACTATACCACCTGTAAATTTTTTGAAATTCTAGGGTTGTTTTCATTAAAAAAAAAAAAAGGGTAATTGGGGATTTGGCCCTGAAGATATATTTTTTTTAAATTTAAATTTATGATAATATGTATGGTTTTCAAATCCGTATCAGAGTGTATATTGGAAAATTGGGGTGTTTGTATTGTCATTTTTGATTAATTACTCAACTTTTTTCGAGCCTGGACTTAATTTTTAAAATTTTGGAACATTCATACTGTGTATCTACTGTTATGTAGTTGAAAAATATATAAATGCAAAAAAGTGTTAAATTTTACCACACGTACTGTTAATACGTTTTGACCCTGAAGATATAATTGCCTTAAATTTAAATTTATGCTAATGTTTATGATTTTAAAACTGTAGCAGCATATATATTTTTTTAAATTCTCCAACTCGTTTGATTTAAAAAAAGGACAATTCGAATTTTTGACCCGTAAGATGTGAGTTTGGGAGGTTGAAATTTATCTTATTATCACCTCGGAAAAAACTGTAATTGAAATGTGAACTTTATAAAATTCTAAGAGGGGTAGTAGTTATTAAAATAAAGTGGAACACACAGACACACACACAAACAAATATTTGCGTAGCATATTATATAAGTAAGGATATATAGGCCAGGGTTTCCCACAATTTTTTCACGGCGAACCGGTACTAAATTATAAAATTTATTGCAGACCATTAAAGCGAAATTACTAGGCAACATTGAAAAAAAATTTGATAAAAAACGAAATAAATTGAATTCTAATTAGTAAAAAACAATTATTTCGCGGACCGATAAAAAATTTTCACATACCAGTTTTTGGGAAACGCTGAGACAATGTGTAGTGATATATCGCTATCATACTAATCGAGATTCGAATATATACTTTTGATATAACTCACTTGTGATGTCTAACTGGAAGAGTGGTTATAGTCATATAATTGTATTCTGCGTGGCTAGGTTCGAATCGAGATTTAGATATCTTTTTATTTAAGATGTACTTATCAGAGTTCCTATCTGTCAATCGTTACACAATGTATGATTGTGATAAATTGAGTCTTTTATTAATTAGATTTTTATAATACGTGTATGTTCAAACAATGCATGATGTATGGTTTAATCAAGATTAATCAGTCATAAACAAAATAGTATCAGGTAATGTACTGTTACGTATACAACAAAAATAATGATTGACAACAACAAACAATTACAATTGACTATAATAAGGTAAAATGGATCAAAGCGTCCAGACTAAATTGTCCTGGATTGACACAGACATGGTTTCCGTAAACGGAACAGAAATGGAAGGTATTCTTAAATTTATTCAAATATTATTTAAAATACACGCATAATAAGATTTATAGGGATATTATTAAAATGATGACTTATATCAGATGAAATGAGGATGTAGTGTAAGTTATGAACGATTTTGGTAGACAAATTTTGATTTTGTATAATTATACAAAATTTTTTATGAAATGATACAAATAAATACAATTAAAATTACAATTAATTAATTAAAAAATGTTACTGGTTGCGTCAGGGGAGTAATTTAAATGGTAAGATAATGAATAGTAGTAGAGTAGATCATTTTTTTCAACTTTTCTTCCATTGGAATGCATTATGAAATAACTATAACCTATAATTAACTAACTTAACTAACTAATAACCATAATTTTGATAAATTGATGTTCCTATCAATTTTCAATACTTTTTGGATAAACTATACAAATTTCGTCAAATATAAAGGCTAAAATGTAGCCGCTAAATATTTCTTTCCATTGATGATTTTGAGTAAAATTATATCCATCTCACTTCTAAAATGGTAAAACGTAATAATGACAATCTACCATATTTGATTGCAATTACTTAATTCATAGTAATGTAGTGAATTTATGATTGGAGGGCGTCCAGTGGACGCCCTCCCTGATAATCATTACTATGTTATCGTGTTGATATTTTCTGGTTTAAAATCTGTTAATTATTATTAATACTAATTATTAATATGGAAAAATTAAATTATAAAATTACATTTTTATTATCAAACATTTAAAATTGCGCCATTTTAAATATTTTTTGGCACAGGTAATACATGTATGTTATCAATTTCCCTCGTTACCATCAAAATATTAGGATTATTCCAGATTAATCAAGATTTATCTTGATTTGAATTTTTACTAATGAATTATAATTTATTATTTGAATTTCCACAGAAAAATTAAATTTAAAAGTTAACAATAAAATATCTACAAAACTCGATTTTTTCTGCAATGGAATTATTTAAAAAAATGTAAATATTTATATGCGCAAAGAGTAGAAAATGTGATTACCACTTGACTTTTAATCTGTCTTATAAATTTGTGCATTAAAAATAATAAGTTTGTTAAGTACTTTTTTATAATGTCATTTTCATTTAGATGAAACTAAAAAATCAAATGTCAGGAATGATTCGCCAAATAGTAATATCTTTATATAAATTATCTAATTATATAGGTACATGTATCTGTTGTTCAGTATAAATTTAACACCCCATTTTAAGGTTTTCAAATACAAAATGTCTAATAAACCAATTTAACGAAATGTGTAGAAACCTTAAAAATGACTAGAAAAAATGATCGCCTCAATTGAAAATCTTTATAATTTTATTAAATAGATGCTGAAAGTAAATCAATATCAACAAAACCTTTAGATGGTGACGAATCGGTGAAATCTTCAATTTTTGATGAAAGCAGTAAAGAATCTGAATATATTAAAAATATTAATCAGAATAACGTTGGAAATAAAAACGGCTACACGCCAATTATATTTCCTTTTTCAAGAGTTCATCATGAATATGGAATTCCTATTGATATTTACGAAGAGGAAGATGTTGACTTTGTAATTTAAATTTATTTGTCTAGTGCGTTCCAATTTTAGATACAATCTATAATTATTTATAATAATAATTGTAATTTATGATTTAGTTGTGTTAACTAAATTATGTATTGCTAAAAATCCCATTGCACCGATTGTGTCCTATTTGATGAAGATATTTATGTGAATGTGTAAGAATAATCACCAGAACTGAACCTAACGTACTCCTAGATCCTCCTCGGAAATTGATTAAATTTTTGTAGGATAGGGCTTATTTTTTTACAAATAGAACATTTAAAAAAATACGATTTTTCAATATCTTAACTATAAGTCTGTGGAAAGGTGAATATCGCTATATAACATTACACATCATTTGCAAAATTTATTAGGACCTATTTTTGATTTTTTGGGTCAGGTTGGGTCGAAGTGTGAAACTAGTCTCTGTACGCGCCTCTACTAAAAATTTCCTAAATTAAAATAAATAAATAAGCTGTCACTATTTCTAATTTTGACTGAGTTACCCTTCCAACGTACTACCAACTGTGTACCATTTGAATGGTTAATAACAATTGTGCTTTATATTATCAAATTATATGTAGAATCTACATTGTAGATAAAACATTTTTAGGAACAATCTGATCACTCTGAAAATGAAGAAACAATTGGTGATATATCAGAAGAGGAAGAAGAAAGCATAACCATATCTAGACCAGCAATATTAAACGTACTTTAAATAATTTGCCTACATGCTCGATATATTCAACAGAAATTAACTTGAAATTAATTAATGAACCAATTTAGATGAAAAGAGACACAGACGTAATGTCATTACTATCTGAAGAAGAATTAAAGGAAGTATCTGAAAGAGTAGATCAAAAATCAATTTTGTCTGGTGAATGCGGTTATTGTCATGAAATTGTCAAAAAAATTCCAAGCGATTATGAACAATTGAAACATTTGAATGAATCAAATTTTTGTTGTGAACAGTATCGTAACATGTTACAATTGCTGATGAATCATCCCATTAAGGACAAAAGACAAAATAAAACAGTATTACCAGATCAGATTGTCCCTAAAACTGAAATTGTTAAAAAAAAAGTTAAAAATGTGAATATCTCTGAAGCTAAACCGAAAGCCAAGTAAGAGTTAAGACAAAATAATTTAAATTTAATTTATTTTTGTTCATTTTCAAATTTTTGAAATCCCAGTTTTATGAATTAATATAACAGGGTGTCTTTAGGCGGAATTTTATTTTAAAATATCTTAGAGTCGAAATTAAAAGTAAAGATCAATCTAAAGGAGATAAACCTATCGATAAATACGCTACTATTAAAGAAAATGCAAATCAAAATGTTTATCCGGGTAAATTTTCAAAATTTTTAAATTTCAAAATTTCAAATGTACTCAATTATTTTCCATACCTGGTTCTAAATTAAAAACAACGTACATTATCTAAATAAATCACAACTCAGAAGGTGTGATATTAAGATATAAGAACATAAATAAATTTAATTTTCACTGCTACTACTACTATACTGTTTGTGAAATATCAGACTATTTGTGTTCACTATGTTCCTTCTATATTTCTTTAGAGATATATTTCGTTCCTAAGCTCGTACATCCCTACTTATATAATATGCTATGCCATATTTGTTTGTGTGTGTGTTACCATTTATTTCAATAACTGCCAGTCTTAGAATTTTATAAAGACCACGTTTCAATTACAGTTTTTTCCGGAGGTGTTAGCAAAATAAATTTCAACCTCCACAAACTCCCATCTTACAGTCAAAAAGCCCAATTGTCCTTTTTTTGAAAAGCAAACGAGTTAGAGAATTTCAAAAAATATATACGCTGATACGGATTTTAAAATAATATACGTTGTACAGTTGTATCATGTTAAAACACACAAAAAAGTTCAATCCGAATAAGTGACAACTTCACGGTCAAAATAAGCATTTAATTTTAATATATTTTTTTCCGAAATATTTTATTAAAACAAAAAATGTGAAATAATTAACTCTCCGAAAATTAAAAATAAAGATTATTCTGATATTATTCTATTATGACTCTGACTATATATTTCTATTATTCTGATTCTTATTTCTTAAATTTTTTAATCGATTTTTTTCACCTAATTTTAAAAGATTTTGAAAATGCTTTAAAAACCCGACAAAATGTTGGTCCCAAAATTATCTATAATAAATTTAAGAAATATTCTATTAAAAACTCTACAAAATCTTGTCCTAAAATTATCTTCAAAATCTTAAAAACTGGATAAAAAGAACTTCCCTTAAAATTCTCCGAAATGTTGATCCCAAAATTGTCTTAAAATTTTTCCTTAACGGAACCCTCAAAAATTTGGTTATAAAATCAATATAATTAATTAGCAAATTCTATGATTATGTCGCTCCAACAATTCAGCGTTCAACTAATTGTTCACCCCTAAATGGGGTGATAATCGCTGAAAAAGGTGGTGAACCGCTTCTATAGAATTATAACATTTATATAACATTTATTTTTAGCATCTAAGCAGTATAGAATAATTAATTATCAATTATCATCTCAAAAATGCCTGGATAATGGATGGACGATGAGACCCCCCAGTCCTTTAACAATGTATGAATTAAAAAAAGACTATGACGATCAAAGTACATCAAAAATTGAAACAATTCCATTAAATTCTTCAAATTCTGAAGGAAGGAATACAACCGAATTGTTTAAGGCAACTATTCTTTCTTTGACATTAATTAATTGATGACTTATTTTTCAATATTTTACCAAATTATCACATTATGACCTCTTTTTTGTGTATCGTGTGGTTATAATATTAGTGTAAACAATGGTTCTCAACGGGGGCCAAGACGTAAGAAGTTAAGGGGCGATTTTTCTATAATATTTCATAAAATACAATCTAAATTGTTTTTAATTTATGTTAATTTTTTTTTTATATTTACATTTATATTTAGAAACGTTCGGTGATATTAAAGAAATATAAAAATGGAAAAACTTCTTTAATATTATTTGATGATCACACAGGAACCGTATAGTAATTTTTTTGTGTATTAACCAAATAAATTGTACAACACATTTACATTGTACATCAGGTGTTATTGTAATAGATTTTTGAAACTACATATTTACAACTGTTTACATCCACTAATTGGATTTTTTTTATTTTCACAAAATTTTTCATTAGTATAGCCGTTTACACAGTCTCTTTTGACTTATATTTTTTTTCGAAAGTAGTTTTATATAAGCCAGTGTTTCTTAATCGTGAGGATAGGTCCCACTGGTGGGTCTGACAAAATTTCGAAAATTCACTAATTGAATTTTGGTTGGAAAACATTGGTATAATCTCTGTTGTTCTTCATTCCAATAATAATTATTATTAAAATGTTAAAAAAATTAATTTTTTGAACATTTTAAATTTTAATTTCGAAACACTATCAAATTATTTTTGCAGGAAATTTTTTATACAACACTACAAAATTAAATTTACATTTACAAAGTTTCCATTTATAGCTACACAAAATTTTACAACTATGCACTTAAAATAACCCTCTGGTTTACATTTGGGCCCTAAATGTGTTGATATATCTACAATTCAGGCATATTAACATAAATGTACATTAATATATATTTTAGTTACAAAAATGGTAATGTGGCAATAAATATAATTAGTAATAATTTACTAATTATATTAAATAAAAACGAACCAACTTTAAAAATAATTATGGATACTAAAAACCAGGTCAGTATCTCTGATGAATTTGGAAAAATTAAGTAATTTTTATTTATGAAATATGAAACTATACTAAATTCACAAATAATCAAATCAATTAATAATAATAATAAACATTTAGTTGTTATATGTGATGAATCAGGTAACTTAACCTACAAAACTCGAGGTCATACGAAAATAAAAATAGTCCATAAAAAAATCGATAACGTTGCGCAGTGTCATATAGCCCTAGCCATCCCTTTAAAGTTCTTGATTTGAAATTTTCACTTAATACACAAAATACTTGTATTTAAGAGTATAATTTTGTTCGTGCGCCATTTTAAACAAATACATAGATACCCCAATAGGTTTTGATTCATTAAAATAAAGAAAAAATATTCCTAAAATTTCCCCAAAAAAAATTTTAATTACACTTTAACGCTAACCTTTTAAAAAAACCACCATCAGAATCTATTGATTAAAATTAATTTGACAAATATCAAATATATAATATAGAGTTTTCATGAATTATAATCATGGAATGAGATTGGAAAATTACGAAACAAAACAGATATGGAAGTCACCTACACATTCAAGTATAAACAATGAACCTAAAGATAAAGACGCCACAATAACATTTAATAAATTGAATATTCTCATTAATCGAAATATTAATATCAAAATTAAAAATTTTCAACATGCAATCTTATTTTTCAATGAAGAAACCACTCGGTGCAAAATGGAATGCAAATTAATACCACAAGATGTAATATTTTTGACATTATTATAAAATATTATTATTATGTAATTTTCAGTTATTTAACCAGTTTCGATATCTTTGCAACCAATACCGTAGATTTCATTATGTATTTTAGTATAAATCCAAGAATTGGTTGTAAATGAATGTTGAACTTTTTATAAATTCGTTTATTTATTTACTAGGTTGACTGTTATGTACTACGTACAAATAGCTCCAAGCTCTGCCGAGGTCGGGCAGTTTTATTCATTCTTACACAAAAGAGTAATTTGTGGTTTTGACCGTGAAGATTTAATATTTTGAAATTGAAATGTATCGTAATGCTGATGATTTTAAAATCTGTATCATATTATGTATTTTTTATAATTCTAAGATTCGTTTGAATTTAAAAAAACAGAAAATTAAGGTTTTTGTCTTGAAGGACTCAATTTCTGAAAATGAAATTTGCGATAAAATGACACGCTCGAAAAACTGTAATAGAAATATGGAATTTTGAAAACTTTTGAATACCGAACATCTTAATTTTTTCAGTGGTTACGGATTGGGTCCGTGAGATTTAAATAAGATATAAAAAAAAATTTATCAACTTTTGTTTATTTTTATAGGAGAATGTTTAATATTTATAATAAATAATTTATTACAGATTTACTAGATGTTGGTAATTTATCTCAATACCTAGACAACTAGTACATTATAAATTATTTCAAAAATGCAACTTTATCCCACCATTAATAAAAAATATAATTTTAAACCCTGAAGGTGAAAAATACCCCCCTGTTTTCAATATTTCAATATCAGCATTAAATTTACAATTCCTTTTTTTGAGCCTATCATAGATGGAGCACTATCCGTAGTAAGCCCAACAAATTTACGTTTGTTAAGATTTCTTTTGAGATCATTTTCATTATTGCATCAAAGATGTCTCTTCCAATGCAATTCCCTATCATAGGTATCAATTCAAAAAATTCTTCAACAATTTCAAATTTGTAATTTACGCAACTGACAAAAACTGTAACTTGGGCACTTTAATAAACTTTCCATCAGATACCGATTTCATGCGTTGAGCAATCAATTTTGAAATAACAACTGGCATTAGTATTATTTTTATCTGTACCCATCCTATTCGTGAATAGGGTTACCAACATTAAGTTATTCTCAACCCGAATTTTTGAGCGAAGCCTGTTATTTTTTTTGGGGTCTCTTTTTAAAACATAATAATAACAGTTTACACATCTTATATATCAAATATAGTCGCTTATTCATCCAATATAAATAAAATATATCTGATCTGATGATTTTGATTGAAATAATTAAATTACCCTGAGAAATATCACTTAACCCTGAACCCTGAGTTGAATTTGAAAATCCGAAGTCTCAAAGGGAAAATAATGCAGTTGGCAACCCTATTCGTGAACAAAATAGCCTTTTTTTTTAAACCATTTTTTAATTTATTGAATTCGTCTAATCTCAAATTTCCATAAATTTTTTGAAATGTCGATTTATGTTTACTTTCATAATGAAGCTTGATGTTATTCACTTTATTAACAGGAACATTTTCTTGGCAGATTACACAAACAGGTTTGTTGTAGTGCTCCATAAAATAATATTTTAATTCCCTTAATTTTTGGAAAATTCTGCATTCAGAGTCCACTTTTCTATTTTTTATTGTTTTGCTTGTTTAAGACGACAAAATATGTTACTATGTAAATTTTTAATCTTTTAATGTTAATTTTAATTATAATGTACAATTTAGAATTTTAAATTAAAAAATAATTTTTATAATAAAAATTATTTCGGGCCGGATCTAAACTAACGTNATAGCTTGTTTTTTTTAACCCAATTTTTAATTTATTGAATTCGTCTAATCTCAAATTTCCATAAATTTTTTGAAATGTCGATTTATGTTTGCTTTCATAATGAAGCTTGATGTTATTTACTTTATTTATTAACAGCAACATTTTCTTGGCAGATTACACAAACAGGTTTGTTGTAGTGCTCCATAAAATAATATTATAATTCCCATAATTTTTGGAAAAATCTGCATTCAGAGTCCACTTTTCTCTTTTATATTGTCTTGCTCAAATAAGACGACAAAATATGTTACTATGTAATTTTTAATCTCTTAATGTTAATTATAATGTACAATTTAGAATTTTAAATTAAAAAATAATTTTTATTATAAAAATTATTTTGGGTCGTATGTTGCTCATTCCTGAGATAAAATAAGTAAATCGTTATCACTGTTTCTATACCTGTTGCCGTAGAATGGCGGGACTTTTATTAGTTTCATGTGGTTAAAATATTTACTTGGGTTAATAATGTATATAATATGTATAATATCTACATATTTATGTATAATTATTATTGTAAATATTCATTCGTCAACGTGGCCGATGTAACAGCAAAAATAAAAAAATACATTATTCAGACCTCATGCACAATTTGTGGTGTCTTGAAAAAAGATACCCAAAAAGTATTTACATTAAAAAGATAATGTCAATAATATTAATTTGAAAGGATTCAATAGTTTAAATTTAAACCAGTGATTAGCAAACTTTTTCCATCAAGTATCACTTGTCAACAATAAAAGTATCTGGACCACATAATGTTTTTTAAAAATCAATTTAATCCTGAACACGTCAATAAAGTAAGACGTACATGTTTTTATTATATAATCGTAAATTTTACATTAATTTTGAAAAGGTAGCTTCTACGGCGTAATTAAAAATTTTTTTAATTTCAAACATAAAAATGGCGAATTACCAGTGACAAACCTACTGTATCCGAGATCGCTCTTCGGTGTCCTCAACTAAATTTTTGTAAAATGGGCCATGAATTAACTAAATTTAGCATTAAAAAAATTCTTGAATATCATAACTAATTTGTGTTTTAACTTAAAATGTTAACTCAAGGTCTTAGAGAGGTTTATAGGGTTAAATCAGGGTTATCAACTGTGGATGAATCGCTCCCTTTGTGGGCAATTTTTCTATTTTATTTCAAAAAATACATAAACTGAAATTTTAATTTATTAATAACATGTAATCTCTAAAAAGAGTTAAAAAAATTGTCAAAATCTCAACATTATAACATTATATTGTACAATTTTCTGATGGTTAATTTATTAATTAATCGATATTTAAGTGTATATTTAATATCACTGTTTTATATTGTTAATTATAATTATAGTTATAAACAATATAATTAAATATTATATTATAACTAGGTTGACTGTTATGTACTATGTAGAAACAGCACCTAGCTCTGCCGAGGGCACATTTTTATTATACCAAAAAAATAAATTCACGTTGAAAATTCTACTATTCACTATTATCAATTTTTTAAATGAGTGGCTCCCAAACTTGTTTCAGTTAAAACCATCAAATCATATTACTTTTTACTTTAAAGTGAATTATTCCATCTTAATTTTATTTTGTTAACATTTGCGTAAAAAATTTAAAAACAATTGTTATTCCATTTTTTTAATTTATTAGACAGAATGTGTGTATATTAAAAATAATTTCAATTTTTTATATATTAAACGGTTTGGCAAGATCTTTCATTGTTAAAAAAACCTGAAAAAAAATCGTAGAAATTAAATTTTTTAATTATTATGTTACTTATAACGTCTCATCAATTTTGCAAAACTATCGAAAACATAATAAAATTGGATTTCCTGACAAATAATTGTTTTTAAACTGTTTTCATTATCGCAAATGATACTGTCAAATATTATTACAAAATTAATAAAAAAAGATTTGAAGGATGGTATCGAAAAAGTAAATATCGTAAAAACCTGCAATGTTTCCCTTAGAACAATTTATAACATTTCAAATGAATAAAGATCAATCAAATCGAAGCGAATTACAACTTTAAAAAAAAAATGAGTTCAAAAAGCAATTAAAAAGTTTGCTGATGGGGTGCGAAAATCTGGAAGGGTTGTTACATCCACATCAGTTGTTGGCCCCTTAATGATAGCGGTTTGAAGTATCGACGTTCATTGCAAAAACTGACATTGACTGATGCACTAAAGAATGGCCGCCTAAATTTTGTACGCAACCTCTTTTTTAATAGGGTTGATATCGATAAAATCGTATTTTCGGATGAATGTAGTTTTTGTTTAGATGGAAGTGATAATCTCATGTCGTGGAAACCATTAAAACTCCGAAAAAGAGCATTTAAGGTGGATCCATAATGATTTGGGGTTGTTTAAAATCTTGCGGGAAAGTTATGATTAGGAAATTGGACCATACTGTTAATAGTGATTCTTATAAAAAAGTTTTATTTGAAGATGTATTTACTCAACTAAGTAACATAATTTCTGGCTTTGTCTTTCAACAAGATAATGCTAGACCTCATGTGATCAAAAAAACAAGAGAAAGGTTTGCTGCTCAATCAATAAATTATTAGGTTGGCCTCCTTATTGTCCTGATATATCCTCAATATAAAATATATGGTCAATTATGAAAAATCAGCTATATAATGGTTCACAATTTTATGCGAAAATGTATGTATGGCAGAAAATAGCTCATATTGTTCAGGAAATAATTTTAAAGGAAAAAGACATGATTATAAGGCTACATAAATGATTTAATTCAAAAATGTACGAGGTTATGATAAATAATGGAAATTTGATAGATGTATAGAAGACTAAATATGAATACTAAAATGCTTTTTTGACCGTAAAGTCGTCACTTATTCAGATTGAAATTTGTTGTGTGTGTTAACAGAATACAACTGTACTAACTGTAAATTTTTTTTAATTCTAGGACTTTTTTCATAAAAAAAAAGGGTAATTTGGGGTTTACGCCCTGAAGATATAATTTTTTTAAATTCTCTAACTCGTTTGATTTTCAAAAAAAAGGACAATTGGGGTTTTTGTTCCGTAAGATGTGAGTTTGGGAGCTTGAAATTTGAACTTTATAAAATTCTAAGACTTAGTTATTGAAATAAAGTGGAACACACACACAAACAAATATTACATAAACAAGGAAGGATAACGTATTAATCCATTTTAATCGTAGTAGGGCGTTTTATAGTTGCACTTGTTAATTGGAATTAACAATAATAAAACCGTACATTTGATTCAAATGCTAATGAAACGCGTCTTAGTGAACTAAACATTCAGCTTATATCTCTGTTGGTTAAAATGTAACAAGTTAAATTTAAATAAACAAAACCAGGACAACAAGATAAGATTGTCGCGTGTTTGTTGAATTGTGTTGAATCAGGCATAATGTCTGTAACTCATGCATTGTTGCTTACTTTCGACTGTAGTGAAATGTATTGATTTTGTCCAGTTGCTAACATTACAATATAGCATACAGACTAGGAACGATTTATTCATCCTGACAGAAATTTTACAATTAAACTTTCTCAAATCATTTACTAATTGTTTTTTTATGACAATTATTGCGTGAATTATTATTTCTAGATATGAAATAAATTAATTATTTAATTTACACACAAATGTATGACAGAAAGACAAGTGTTTGCGTCAAATTATAACAGTAAGTTAATCTCATTTACATATTAAATTATTTCCGACTATTGTCTTATAATTGGTTTAGTGGATAAACACAAGTCATTAGATGTTGATAAATGTATCCAATTATTTTTTATTTATTTTAAATTAAATAATTTCACTTGGCAACAATTTTACCGGGAATTTAAACATTTAATTATCACTCTAATAGAATATCCAATATTTTATATTAATGTTGATTTAGATTTTTGAAATGAAATTACAACATAAAACAAGATTTAGGTAATTTTATTTATGTTTTTATTTCAATTTAGCCACGTGAGTCAGTTTATTTTGATTAATTCCTGATTAACATTTATTTTAAATTATTTATGATTGAATTTTAAATTATTTTGACATTTTTGCTAAATGTTTTAATCATTACATTTCATTTTCGATTGCATATATTAAAACAATTATCATCTTGAATATAATATAACTTGTTGCATAAATTTAATGTAATTCATTATTGTTAAGATTAGAATATACATTGCATATTTATTTCTATTCTGTTTTATTATTACGAGTCTCTATTTTGCATATTTCCAAGTTTTGCGATTGCTTACTAAAATCTACCTTTACGTTTATGTCAATACGTTATTTTAGTTAATTAATAATTTTGACTTTTCTTTTGTTCATTAGTCTATTTTTAGTTTTTCTACACTCATAGTATAAAATTGACTTGTACTCTTGATCAAGCGTGAATACGATATTTTAAATGATTCGAAAATTTTTAGCAAACTGATTCGAAATAATTTTTTAAATTTATATTTGTTTTGGAAAATATAGTCTACTGAATGTTATCTTATGACAAATATTATTAAATTGTCAGATATTTTAATATATATTTTGCGTGTTAAGTTTATACAAAATTTTAATTTGTAAAATGTACATAGTGAAAATGTTACTCAAAACAATTCCAACATTTTTCAAAATTTAATTTCGACAACGTTGATTTTTATTTAAAAGTTTAAACTTTTTTATAATCAATTAACCCATGGATTCTATGGAAGTTAAATATTTTTTGTTTCTTGGTCTGGTCTATATATCGTGTCATTTAATATTAGTCTTGTTTAAACTGCTTCATATCGATCATTAACACATTTAAAAGTTTTCATTATGTACATTAAAAATAATGTTAATGAACAAAATAGTATCCACTATATTCCATAATTCTTGTCAAACGTTCCGGTTATTTATTGATTCCATTAGCGTAAAAATTGACATCTTTATTTTACCTTTACAAAAAAAGTTTCAGTGTTCAATTTTAAGTAATACAGTGCCCGACATAAATCTTAGACACCCCAATTGTAATTAATCTTAAACATTCATGATTTAAGGCATTTTCTTATATCATATCTAGTGTATGATCAAGAACAAATATTTAACAACCCTAAAAAAATTTAATAATTATTGAAATTTAAGTATTTTTAATTAAAATTGCAAAATTCCGAGCGACATAAGTCTTAGGCACCTATAAAATAATACAATTAATTACGTGTCCGTTCAAATCATTGTAAAATCACATGATTGTAGTTTTTTGATTGTAAATCAAAAGATCGTATTTTATAATTGTAGTTAATATTAATTTTAATATATGATAATATTTGATCGTAGATCTACAGACCAAAGTTAAAACTGAAATATTAAGATACCATATTATACCTTAAAAGCATATTACAAAAAAATTAGAATTCTCTGGTGTGAACACCATAGAATATTTTTTTATTTAATTCAATTATAAATTCTAATATTAGTATATTTTTACAATGATTTGATTTACGATCTTTTGATAGTGCGCCTTTTAATTATGTTAATAAAATAAAAATATTAGATAAATATATATAAAATTACTAATATTTAGTATTCTATTATTTATTTTTAATCACTGATACAATTCTTCTGGCAATAAGGCATACAACCCTTAAATAGATTTGAGAGGTACGCGGTCCCATTCGTCGTGTATCTAAGCATAGTTCTTCTAAGTTGACTGGATGTAACTGATAAACCGTATGTTTCAAATTTTTCACATTTCTTCAACAATGTTCAAATCTGGACTTTGTACCGGTTAATCTTTTAATTTTTTTATACGATTACCCCTTATAAATGGACGGGTTGTCTTTGCTGTTTGACAGGGTTCACAATCATGATGTTTATTCAATCTCTCCAAAAATGTTATTTGTTTGATTTTCTAAGGATTCTCTGGTATTCTTGAACATTTATTCCTATACACTTTATTAATATTCTTTTTCCATTTGTCCTAATACTATCCAAATCATATTTTACTGGGTATTTGTAATACTTTCACTTATATACGTTGATAAGAATTTTTTTTTTTACGTTTTCGAACGTATACTCTTCATTTTGTAAATAATTCAAATCAACTTTCATCAGTGAAGCTTATATTTTTCCATTGGTTCGTCCATGCTACTTTTTATATACATTTTTTAAAACAGTTTGTTTGTCTTTTTTGGTTAATATTAAAATTTTTTTTTTTTAATTGAAAAATTTGTTGGTATTGATCGTTTTATTGTTTTAATAAATTCATGATAAATTACACCCTCCATATCCCACATATACTTATTTTAATCTTTTTATCGTGTAAGTCAGATTCAGGGTACATATTCGAATCTTTTTCGGAGATAAATATTGTTTTTTTAATTTGGTCTTATTCCATTTAATCTATTTTTAATGAGATTTCATAATTTACTTCGAAATAATTATTAACATTAATAGAACTTGTTTATATTATTTGAGAAACATGTTTATTTTTTTTACTGCTGCTACTGTTAGGTTGAAATTACTCATATTTTTTTAAAAATTTTTTATTTATATATTATATAATTATTTATAAATTTTTTGATGTGATTGTTTAGTTTGATCTAATTATATATGCGTTACCAATATCTTTAATATTATTGGTGGAATTATAATATCCCTAGTGAAATTTTCGTTTATGTGGTATTGGAAAAAAATTTTTACATATTCATAATTTGGCGCAAAATTCAAAGGAATAAGAACCTCTGACCATAATTTTTTGTCCCATTTTCAATTTAAAATTTTAATTGAAATTTTTACAATTTTAAAGCTTTTTTTATGACTAGACACTGGGCTCGGTCATAAATTTTAATAAAATAATTAAATAAAAACGCTGCTCCTAAAATAGAACAATGGAGGTATCCCAATAAGTTTTTACACTTGTAAGTAATTTAATTCAATACCAAAGAATTTACTTTTACATGATTTCCACGTTTTATATTAGTATTTCTGAGTGGTTATGTTTTAAAAACGACTTTATGTTACTGAAAATATATTATATATTAATGTCTATAATATGTAATAAATGTATATAATTTTCATGGACCTCAAAAAAGTGCTGTGGACCCCGTTGAGAATGGCTGATTTAAATCATTAAATAGTATAGCAATGTTTAAATAAGGATTTAACTTTCATATTTTAAAAAAAGTTAAGAGTTTTTCTAAAATAAAATATTTAAAACGTTTTAGATTCAAATTTTAACAGATTTATTAACGAATAAAGGTGTTTAATGTAACAAAATTATACATCTTTTTGATGAGTAAATTTCATTTTATTCAAGTTTTAATAAATATTCAGAAGAATACTTTTCTTCATATTTCATCTTCAATGAAGTACATTATATGATAATATGAGTAATATATTCTTTTTTGTATAAGATCATATCACAAATTAAACAAAATTTCTTGGATTTTAAACAGTAGTGATTAATTAATATAATAATCATTAATTATTAATGTAACGTTAAATAAAATTTGAAAATTTCACGTATCAGCTTTATATGTAAGAAATACCTATCATTGAATTAGTGTAATTATCTCATGAACCACTCGATTATTTTTTATTTTTTTTGGTGGTGGGAGATATGTTATTATTAAAATATATTTCATAACCCAAAACTTTTTTAAGTTGTGCAGTGTAATGAATTGAAGAATCAAAAATATAATTAATTTAATCCTCTTTGTTTTTAAAAGTTTAATAAATTGTTATTTTTTTTAAATTAACCATCAATTTATGTTTTTTTGATTTCGACTTAAATAAAATATATTGAATATAATTTTGAAAAAATGGATAATTAATGACTGTTTGATAATTACTAATTACATTATATCGTTTTTGTTTCACATTATATTAATTGCCTCAGGAATTGAATTTTAATATGTGTTGTTTCTTTGATAATTTTTTTTAATTTATAGTAAACTATAAAGTGAATATTGATGAACGTGTTTTTTTGATTTAATTGATTTATAAAATTAATTATTAATTGTTAATTATTTGTTGTTTAAGTTTCATAAATTTATACTTTACATAATTATTGATTTTTAACTTGGGTTGTTAGTATTTTTTTTAATTTATCTATTATTAGATATCATCTTATTACAAATTGATACTTTCGGTTATTCATTAATTTATAAATTTTTATGAAATGTAGATACTTTCTAGAATTAAGACGACAGTTTTTTAAAAAATATAAATTCATTAACATTAAGAAGTAATAAATGAATAAATTGTAAACTATAATTGAAATCAGCTCGAAATTCTATATGTAGATGTTTAAATTAAATTGTGATTTAAAAACCAAGTTAACAAAATATTAATATTATGTTAAATGAACACTGTTCATATTGAATGTTTGGTAATTCTTATAATTGTCAAAGATATATAGTATTAAATTAAAGGTATGGTTTCTCACACACTTTATCTTTAAAAGCATTGCCATACTTTGCCGAAAACTATTTTCCATGTCAATGTAATGTAAACCACTTGAAAATAATATTTTTTATGACCTCCAATAACCTCAAAATTTTTAAATACACTGTACTTTCACTTTCGGATTTATATAGACCAAGGTGTTTACAATACGGCCTTTTGGATCAAACACATTGATCATTTTTATGAGCCAACGAGATACTGCACTGAATTTCTGAATAGTGCCAACCCTGATATAGACTAATTAATTTTTCTGAAGATTGTTTTTTAAAGTCTTGACTTGGATAATAGTAAAGTAGTAAATAAAAAAAATTATTTTTAAATTAAAAATTGTTGCATTCTACAATTGTTTCAAAAAACCTGCGGATCGCTGCTTGATGATAGCTACTACGTGACTCCATTTAGAAATATCTATTTTTTTATAACATTGGAATTTTTAAATTAAATTATTAACTGTTATAATTTTTTTATTATAATTAAATATATTATTTTTATTTGGATAATTATGTTATCTTTTCAGATGCTGAGTTTATTAGTTAAAAATTGATATTCAATGTTTTTCTATTAAAAAATTAAGAAATTTGATATAAATTGATCAAGGTCACCTTAAATTTTGTGTATTGTACTGATATTTGATTTGCTGTACATTTGAGGAACATTTTCAAATTGTTGGACAACTTCATATTATATTGAATAATTTGTAATGTAGTTCATATTTTAAAACGAAATTTTATCGAATTTTAATTAGAGTATAAACTCAATTAGCCAAATTAATTTGAATTGGTAATTTCCCCTCTTATATCGAAGTAAATTATAACGTTTATTGATAATGTGATACTAAAACATTTATTCTGAGGATAAAACACTAAACGCATGCAGTTGACATCTTTGTACTATAATTAGTATCTTTTACAATACTAATTAATGCATTTATTTATGAATAAAATATGTTAATTAATTTGTATTGCATTCAACACCATGTAATCCCCAATGACTTGAAGAATTTGCCGTTACAAAGAAAAAGTGAATTTAGTGAATGCCCCAATTGAAGATGTTTTAGTTTTTATCTGTGTGGGTAGCTAGGATTTTATTGAATTCAAGGTGGAGGCTTAAGTTTTAATTTCGTCTGTAAAGTGCTTTGATTGTAGAACGTATCCAACACGATGTGGGTTTGAAAAATCGATAGCATATAAATGAAAAGTATAGATAATGTTCATTTTAGTCATTAATTTTACATGTACAAACTAGAATATTTTTACATTATTAATAGATCCAAGTCTTAGCGTGTAATTTTTATATGATATTTTTGAATTTTTTTGTGCCGAGATTTGATGTATGACGCGTCTAAAAGATTTTTAATGAAACAATTTCTTTTTTTATTTATACTGAACATTTGATTTATTTATAGATTTTATATTTAATTAATCCAATGATTTATAGGGATTATGACCATTTTTACATAATGTAATTCAATTATAATTGTTAAAAATACAACTATTTATTTTATTTTTCAGTAATTTATTAAAAATTTGAAATTTTGATGTGGGGAATTAATTTGTGTACATGCGAATATTAGTTTCAATGTTTAATTAGTATGTATTTGTTTATACGAGACCAACATGATATCCATGGACATTTTTACTGCCAGGCGTGCAGATTGACAACTTTCGTGTTGATTTTTACATTGAAGTCTTATTTAATTCAGATCCAATAGTAAACACTTTGGAATATTATTTTACCTCACATTTTGCGATTTTTTAGTGTTAACCTTACAAATTTTGTATTTACATTCTTTAAATTTCAGTTCGCTTTAACTTGTTATTTGTATATTATTGTGTTCCAAAATTTTCAATTTCAGGTAGGTTAAATTATACGTTTCCTAATTTAAATTTAATTTAATAGCTATTTTAGATAATTTGCAATTATTACCACACTGCAAGAGTATAAATTAATGTCGTTAATGTCTCGAGAATTAGAAACCGAAGATATAAAAAATCCCATTAATGGAAATCAAAATGCATCTTCCGCTGTTCTTAGACCCGGTCCACCTGACTTCAAATCGGATTTATTTGACTACCGACTAGCTTCTTTTAAAGACGAGAATCTCACTGCCGCACAATCTGAACATAGAAATCAAAGTCTGGCTAAAATTGCTCAAATTCGCGCTACAGTTGAGGCAGTGGAAGCTGCTTCCGAAAACCAGGATAAAATGAGCGGTCTCGGTTTCTTGCCGCCTAAAGATTTCAATGCCGTTATGTTCAAGAAAAACCCCGAGGACTTTGGAAATTTTCGCGATCATTTCGGTGCTCAGTACATGTACGATGAAAGAATGAATCAAAATTTTATTAATTTAAACAAACCCGGACCTCCAATGCATAAACTAAATCCAATTTTGCCTTGTGAACAAATGAAAAACTACTCCTGTGATAGATGGGGCCGTCAAAAAAACCAACCAAATTTTTACAACAATTACTCTCAAAATGGTAGTTTGTGCCCACCGAGTAACCAGGATATGAAACCTGAAGTTGAAAATAAAAATAAAAAACGAAAAATTTCTTCAAAATCATTAATGCCTGCTCCTTCACCGGTTAGACTTAGTCTTCTCAATAATTACAAAGACCAAGAGCTTACAATAATTCGCCAAGTCAATAGTAGTTATGTTAGAAAGAGCGAATCTTCTCAGGAAAAAATGAAAGATGAATTTATTGTTACCAAAATGACAAAAAGTGAATCCTCCAAACTAGAAACGCCTAATAATGATGACAATGTTAAAAATATTACGTCCTCAACATTAATCAGTTTAGTTAAACACATGGAAGACACCACAAAGGGTATGAACGCTACAAAAGGTGGCATTTTTAATGACATCCAAGTCAGTGAAATGAATGATACCAAAAACATTCCAAAACCTGAACAATCAGTTCCAAAAATTCCATTTTCTGACACTGCAAACAATTTTAATCCAGAAGATTTGAATAATAAAATGAAAGCCGAGATGACGGCAAATTTTGCTCATAACACTCCAATGCGTTCTTCTGAATCTTTGTCTGATTTACAAAACACATATATGAATCGTCACAATCCAAACAATCGCCAGTTTTACCCTTTTAACCCACCGCATGGGATGGAAGCGGATTACCTTTATAATTACCCATATTCTAAATCACCTCACATGGTCGATCTAAGCAGAAATTTCAATCACGACATGGAAAGACCTCAGGACCCATATTTGCTACAAGAACTTAATCGCTCAAGAAACCGCATGATGATGCCAAATAGCCACTACATGTCCAACATGGAAAATTCGTTTTTTAACCATCCTCACAACCACAATACTTCTTTCGGTCCGGATTTATATGACCTTCCGCCAGGTTTGATTTTATCTAAAAAAAATAGTAATAATTTTGTAGAAAACTATGTCAATCGTAGGATTCCAGACCATTTGCTGCCACCTGATAACTATATGGAACAAAACCACCATATGCATCCAAACATGCCACCAGATATGATGATTAATGAACATTCTTTGAAAGGCATGTCACCAAATCCGTATGCTCCAAATAATATCATGAACATGTACCCAAATGATTACAGTGGAAACAACCTCGGTTTACCGCAGTCACCAATGATGAGAAACGGGATGAACTTTACCAATCACTCAAATCTCAGTGTTTCTCCAAATTCAATGGTTAGGAATATTAATCCAAACTTTCCACATCCACCGTCAATGATGGACCCAAGACCTGACCGATTACCTAACCATTCTGGATTTTCCAATTTTAACAGTGATATGTACATACCAAATGTTAATCAAAACCCAAATCTTCCAAACACGTCAATGTCTTTACAACACCCTCAATCAAATTATTCAAATGAGCCCAATTATTTATATCAATAAGTAATACAATTGTAGTTTATTTTTAAATGTTTTTTTAGGTTATCAAACGAATTTATCAAGCCCGTTTACATTTATTTATTGTGTATTATGATTGAACGATTTATATTTTAATAAATAAATGTAAAATTTGTCATTTTTTACTTTTATCCATAAATCGTAAGTAAACAGTGTATATAAATATTTGTTTTCATATTGATAAATTTAACAACAATGTCAGATATTCATGTTAAAGAGTTACAAAATGTTTTGGAACCGATAGCGGCTCAGGTAAGCGAGGTTTTCAGTTTAAAATAATTTTTTTCAAGATAAGCCGTTTCGTTATTTTATATGACCAAGTGGAAAAGGGGCTATCTACGTTAAGTATCACTGATGAGGTTGTGGGAACGATTCAATCGGCTATTCATGGTTTAGCGGAAGTAAACTTTTAAATATTTGTATTATTAATATTCATAGGCCGCTGAAACGACGGCTGATTCTACGGACGAGGAATTTAAGACTCAAATGGAGTCTTCTCTAAAACAAATTGATTTAGGGTTTGACGATCTAAGTTCCGCTTCTAAAATTCTCCAAGAAAACAAAGTCGATCGAAAAGCATTAAACCTTAGTTTTTCATCTTGTAGAAGTAAACAATATTGGAACCCCTAAATTCAAGTTTAGAAATTATGTTGGGAACTCAATCGTTGCTTTTATCGTACGATGATTATCTCATCCGAAACATTATTATAGCTTGCAATGACACTATTCTTTACATCCATGAAGGAAAAGATGGAATACAAATTATCAAAGATTTGCTTGCTTTCATCAAGGTTTAGTTTTGTCATAATTATCCTATGCAATTAACATTACGACATTTCCGAACCGGGTAGTATCACTGACGGTAGTTATCAATATTTTTCATTAGTGTCAAATACAAAATAATGAAAGATTAACTACTTGATGCTATCGAATGCTAAAAGAGTATCACTTTCAAAATGTGATATATTGAATTGATTCGATAAAATCAATAATTGACACGATTGCCTGTTGTCAATTACATTTTTTTAATTACTGTTTAATGGAAATTGCATTATTTGTTTCTTTTTTAATTGTTATTTTTAATTTGTCTAGAAATTGGGACCTATATCCAGTAAAATGTTTTCTGTTGTCGATGAACGAAAAGATGATTTAATCAGTGAAAATTTGGCTTATCAAATAGAACTTAAAATTGTCGAATGCAAAAAATCTCTTCCCATTATCTTAAGCTCTTATAAAATTTATCTTATTGAGATGAGCAAAGGTTTATAATAGAGATTATTATATTTATATAAAAATATCAAATTGATCCTGGGGTCCGCGTACTCAATTTGAGCACCATAGATCACGTGTATCCTCCATATGTACGATTATTAGTTTCGAATTTAATTTAAAATTTTGTAAATTTGAACATTTCGGTTGGAATTTCTTAAGGTAAAATTTTTTTTATAAATTTTAAGTCTTAATTATTAAATATTTTTTCTAATTTGCAAAATATGGGTAATAAAACGGTAATTTGAGTTATTGAACATATAAAAATTCTAAGAATGTAATTTATCGTAAATACTTATTGGAACAACTGAATTAGAATTTGTGGTTTTTAAAATTCTAGCAATGTTAGTTTTTAAATAACCGGTGAAAATACATAAGTACATACGTTGTATTTTCTGGAAGTATAGCATAAATTTCATGATAAAAATATATTAAACAACATTGAATTGATGAGTTAGTCTTAAAATACATTTGAAAATCATAAAATTTAGACACAATCAATGCATACTTATAAACTTGTCGTTATTTGAAATATTAAATTTGATTTAATATAATACGATTATGATATTATGAATACGACGAATATAGAATTACTAGCTAGGCTGTTTTGTATTTCATACAAACAGCATTACCTCTGCTGACTTACTTAACCAATCTTTGAAACTAATGATACCCAAACGTGTGAAGCAAATTTTTATTTTTAATTTCTAGTACCATGTCATTATAATAATTATTATATCAAATTTCTGAGATTGAAAGTGTGAAAGAAACTATGAAGTAGTCACTTATTGGGATTAAAATTTTCTGTGTGTGTTAATAGGATACAACTGTACAACCTGTAAATTTTTTGAAATTCTAGGGCTGTTTTCATTAAAAAAAGAAGGGTAATTTGGGGTTTTGGCCCTGAAAATATAATTTTTTTAAATTTTAATTAATGATAATGTTTGATTGTAAAATCCGTAGATTTTTAAAACATTCATAGATATGTAATTTTAGCTTTAAATTTGTATTTAAAAAATTATAAAATATTGTTTTTTATTTTTGCTATTAACCCTTACATACATAACATNCATTAGACAAGTACATGGTACGTTGGACGTAATCTTTTTGTAGCTATTTTAGGTTTATACCTGCAACAAAAAAAATAATGACAGTCAAATAAGTATAAACTTGCAAATTAGCAGAAATTTATGTTAGTCCAGGCATATTAGATTGTAATCTATCAAAGAAAATTAATAAAACTTAAAGTTCACCAAAAACAGTGATAATCGGAAAGGTTTATCCCAAATATAAACATTATTTTGGAACAGAGGGAGTATATCTTTAATGATCGTGGGCTATTGAATTCAAATTCAACTAAATTGATGAGTATATGCAAAATGCCAAATTTACAAAATTATTCGACTTTAACTACTTTTGCTAGGATTGCTTTGTTGCCATTTCCATCCTCTTATTTAGCGATTAAAGCTCAAAACATTAGTACCTAATATTAATAAACTCTGTCAGAATGGTCAGGCTCAATCGTCTCATTAATTCTAAAAATACAAAAATACATTATTATTGTTTTTATGATTAATTTATTATAATTCACTCGAATTTTTTTTCAGTGGGGCCTGGGATTTTTTTAAGAGTAAAAGAGGGGCCTAGCATAAAAAAGGTTGGGAAACACTGGTCTAAAGCAGTGCTTCTCATGGGGTGACTATTTTTATGAGGGGGTGAATACTAAAATTTTAGATGATTAGGGTGAATGATAAATTTTTAACATATTTTATTCAATTTAGTCAAATATGTGAAAAAATCCAATTTTAGCAAACTTTTAGATAAAAAATTCGTTGATCTGATTCCAAAAAACTTTACACTCTAAAGTTTGCAATGTTGGAAATTTTGGAGAAATAATAATTTTGAAAAAAAATACAAATTTTTTTTTTTTTGGCCTGCCTGTTAGCTAAATAAACTTTCAAAAAAGTATGTAGAGATATATAGCATGAATGATGTATTTTATTAAAATGAAAAATTTATTCCATTGAAGAATTTATATATTTTAATAGCTTGGCTGTTTTGTACTTTGTACAAACAGCACCTAGCTATTCTGAGAGCGTGCTTTTATTATTCTACCAAAAAAATAAAATCTTTCATATAAAGACCACTATTCACAATCTTTTAAAAGAATCGTACCCAAACGTGTTAAGACAATTTTTTATTTGTATATTCTAAGAGCATTATAATTAAAACATTAAAAACATATAGAAAAAAATTCTCTAAAAACCCCAAAAGTACGCTTCTAACTTTCGAAACAACTGATTTGTGTTCTTTAAAATCTTGAATAATAAATTGACTAAAATATAAATGAAATTTGCTAAATCTAACATTTAGAAAACTGAAAATTATCTTGAAACTAGAAAAAAAATACTAGACTTGAAATATAAATCTTATTGGTTTATTTTTGGACATATTTTAACTTATATTTTTTAGTTCTTTACAATTTGGATCATCGGAAAACATATTTAATGTTCACCCAAAATCTAGTATGTTTTTGTGAATTTTTCATAAAAAATAAACAAACATTTACAACAGTGGTTCTTAAACTTAAAAATCGGCGGACCCCTATTTCAACATAAATTTTTACTCTAGCAGGGTAACAATGCAAATAAAGGTTTGGAAACTGCTGGATTAAACAGTGGATTGAGCATGGGTTCTTACCCTTTTCTTATTTGGAATTATTAATTCAATAAAATTTTAGTAAATTGTTTAAAATTTTCACCAAATGGCAATAATCTGCTTTGTGCTTCCAAGGATGGTCGTATATCAATGATGTGCCTTACAAATATCTCATATGCAAATCCTATAATACAATTTTTTGTTGGTCATAATTGCAATGTCTGTGGTATATTATATTCCATATTTTTAATTTAGTCAGTATCAAAGTGTAATAATTATGGTTTGATACATTTAGAGCAGTGGTTCTTGATTAAATTAGTGTACGTATTATAGGAAACATGAAATATAAAATATTTATTAAAAAATTAAAGGGTTTTTCTCAGAATTATCTAAAGATTTAGTTTTGATTATATCAAAAAATATTGAAAAAATTAGATTTTTTATATTTGGTTAGATTAATTGAATTTTTCAAATAAATATCGGTAAAAGTCGATTTTTCTCTGGGTGTTTGAAGTGGAATTTTTTATTAAAACTTATGGCACTGTAAATTTTATTAATGGTGGAATAAAAGTGTGGTTTTTGAAATAATAATGTAGCGGTCGTTTAGGTTTTGGGATAAAATCCCAACATCTTGCAACTCTGCTGTAAAGTATTTTACAAAATTAAATTAATTTGTTAATTTTGCTGGTAATAAAACTAGAAATGCTTGATGTGTATTTATTTTTATATATATTAGATGTTGACTGGAATAGCACAGGTGATATTTTTGCTTCAGTATCTGAAATTGGAACGATAATAATATGGTCTAAAAATTTAAGAAAACCTCTTAGAATAATAAACTCTAAAATTAAAAGGAAAGTAAATGTGTGTTTGTTTTACAAACTCAACAGCAACTTTTTATTTGTAATTTTTAGTTTTATATGAATTGTTATAATTAGATTGGTGATGACTACGGATGGATCCGACTGTGTAATATTTCAACGGGAAAGGTAATTGCGTGTTTTTACAATAACTTAAAATATTAGATTTATGAATACACTAATATGTTTATCATTTATATAAGGGGTGTTAACCAGTGGTCCACATAATAATTTTGGTGGTCCTGAGTAAATATGTAAATTATTTATTTTTAATTTTTCAACTTTGAAACACGGGTTTTTTCTATAATTGGCTCATTTTAATACTGAATTTTCAGATCGTCCCGGATATTATTTTGTTCAATATACTATAACCTTTTCTCTTTAGTTAAAATTGAAATCTACCATGTGTAAATTTTCAAAAACGGGGCTCATAATTTTTTGATATAAAAAATTGGCCCACGAAATGAAAAAAGTTCCGACCCCTGATTTATAGCAATTGTAATTGTGACTGCAATACGCCCACGACTAAAAAATAGTGGCCACACTGCTGTAGTCTCAGTTTATTATTTAAGGGTCCATTGTTTTAAATTTTTAATATTTTGGAAACCATTTTTTAATTACTACATTGTAGTAGGAACACGGTAACATGATGCATAAATTTGGGGATTTTGACCCTGACACTACTACATTATTAGTTGAATAATAACAATGGACTATAAGGAAATTTTAGAGAAAATGATTTTATAGTAGCTACGTAATTTAGTCAGGTTTTGTGTAACTTGTTATTTAGGTTAATGAAGGAATTAAATCGAATGGCTCCATCAGATGTATGGTTTTCGATGCAACTGGTAGTTATTTTTGGATAGGAGATAATCATGGGAATGTTTGTACCTTAAAAGTAATGATGGTTGATTCTTGTCGAATTAGAAAGCACAAACGGTATTTTTTAAATTTAAATGTAAACTTGCATAATATTTATATTTAACTAGGTTGACTGTTATGTACTACGTACAAACAGAACCTAGCTCTGCCGAGGCACATTGCAGTTTTTATTTAAATGTTTTGAAAATGCGTAGCAATGAAAAAAATTCCATAGGAATGAATTATATAGATTTTCACCCATATTTCTTTATTGGAAATGTGTAGGCGTTCAATGCACATTTTTGAAATTGTAGGATCAATATTTTTATTTTAATCAAAAATTTTTTATATATTAGTGTATTAATTTGATGTTATTTTACTTTAATAGATAAAAATTTATTTAATTATAGGAATAATTTCAATTCTTATTTACTTTTATCTATTACTGACTAACTATTATAACTATTACTAAGTTAATGTAAATTCAATGTCAATTGTTTATATTTTAAATCATCTAATTCAGGTCAAATCATAACAAAAATATGTGTATGAAGCATTATTATGTTTTATGTATCTATTGGAGACGGTACTTTTCCTAATTTCCACTACCGGTAACGCGTTTGCGGAAACTAAATTCCGTATAAGCTCTATCAGAATAATCTTTTTTTCTTAATTTTCGGAACGTTAATTATTTCACATTTTTAATAAAATATTTCAGAAAAAAAATATATGAATACTAAAATGCTTTTTTGACCGTGAAGTCATCACTTATTTGGATTGAAATTTTCTGTGTGTTAACAGGATACAACTGTACAACCTGTAAATTTTTTGAAATTCTAGGGCTGTTTTCATTAAAAAAAGAAGGGTAATTTGTGGTTTTGGCCCTGAAGAAATAATTTTTTTAAATTTAAATTTAGGATTTTAAAATCCCTATCAGCGTATGTATCTTTTTAAATTCTCCAACTCGTTTGATTTTCAAAAAAAAGACAACTGGGGTTTTTGACCCGTAAGATGTGAGTTTGGGAGGTTGAAATTTATCTTATTACATGTCCCAGAAAAAACTGTAATTGAAATCTGGACTTTATAAAATTCTAAGACTGGTAGTTATTTCAATAAAGTGGAAAACACACAAATATTGCGTAGCATATTATAATATGCTATATAATATACTTATATAAGTAAGGATGTGAAAACTATACTACAATTAATTTTAGAACTCTAGTATCACCTCAATACACAATAAATAATCTGGATATTCATGATTCTCAAAAATTGACAAAAAATAGAAGAATTTATTTATTGGCGAATTGTTCAGATAATTTTATTTACATACTCAGGTAGTTTGACATTTCTATTATTGTGGATTCACTTTTAGAATTGATACAAACTTTGCCGTTCAACCTTTTCAACGTATACGCCACAATCAAGAAAATCTTGATATTAGGGGGCATTTTATATCAAATTATAATCTCTTAAAGACGTCAAAGTATTCAATTTGTTTTTGTAATTCCTTTGATTATATTAAGCATGTAAATGAGCAAATACAAAAATAATTTTTAATATCCTACTACGAACGTAAAAGTAATGTAGTAACGTTTGGGGAGCATTTCTTAAAATTTAATTAAAATTCACGCTCGAAATTGAAACTTAAAAAATAGAGACCATGATTGAAAAATTAATTCATTTATTGTAGTTTGTGGAACTAGCGATGGATTTGTCAATTTTTATTATATTAATGATAATGCAATTTCTCAATTTGATACTTTAATTCTAACTAATAAAGAACCCGTCATTGATTCTCATTTTCCAAAAAATTTGGATTATTTTATATGTGGTACCATCAATGGAAATATTATCATTGCTGAAACTAATAATTTGTAATTATTTTCAATACATTATACGTTTATTGGTTTTCCACTTAATAGATTTAGTTTTCGTTTTTGAATATTCTACATATCATTGTTGGTTTAAGAAAAATGTGTCAACAGTGAAGATACTTAACACTTCAAATTAAACAGAATTATCAGGTTTTGAATTTTCTATGTATTAATTAATTACTAATAAAGATACTGGGACATAATTATGTCGATTATAATACTAATCAAAGGAAATTATAACTTGAATGTGATACGTGACACAAATCATTTATTAAAACATGGCTGTAGCTATAGTTAAATACAGGTACTATATTATCCACGTGAAAATGTTGTGAGCGCCTTATATTTCCAGTTTTTAATTACGCTACTTAGTCGTGGAGAGTAATTCTGCAAATATTTGACCTGTTTTGTGTTTAAGGCGCCTCTCCTGATACTAAACAAAATAATTATACATATATGTAAAATTTGCGCACATTATCAGAGGATAAGATAATGTCAAGTTTTAATAGAAAATAATAATTATACAGTACAAATGTCAGTTCCAAAAATAAATATTAAAACTTGTTTTTATTTTAATTTTATGTATACAAGTAAATGAATTTTATATTGCAAAGGGAATAAAATTTATAAAAATTACTTTCGAATATACTCAACAGCTTGCTTGGAATTTAAGCCAAATTCTATAAGTGCAATAGCAACTAAAGCCACAGATCTAAATATTATTACAACTACAATATAATAATTCGAACCTTCCTAAACCATAAACACAATGAACTGCGATACATGAGCCAGGGTTATTCTTCAACCGATTTTTAACTAATAAGAGAAATTTTTTGACAATATCGACTGGTGGGCCGTCGCCGTCTGTAAAAGGCCAATCTTCAATATTAATATTGGCATTTCGCCACATTTCAGTTTCAACTGAATAATTAACATCGCAAACTCTTATAAGATCAGTTACCTGATGACTTTTTAACATCTTTAAAATTTAAATGAAATTAAAAATTATATAAAAATTACATTTATGTAGTTATTCATGAAAACATCATGAGGAGCAGACGTCACAATAAAACGCAAATTTCGATATTCGATACAGATCTGATTCATTTTAAGATTGAAATTAGCTTAAAATAATATATTATTTTTTAAAGTTTTGATAATTACAAAATCCTATGGAGGTTTCCTGCTGACAAAATATGTATAAATATGAGCAATAGTGTTAAATTCTTGAATTCTGCAAGTTTTTACAGAAATGGAGTTCGTCAGCTTAGATAAATGACAAATTGATGAGTATATCACAGAAAGTCTAAAAGTTAAAATAAGGTATAAACAAAATTATGTAAATATCACTGCAAATAAATTAGTTGCTGAGATATAGATATAAAATCATGCAAAGTTTGGATTTCAATTATATTAACAATTTTTTTCATAGAAATAAACATAAAAATGCGTACTAAAAAGTACATGGTAATTCATATTAACGCATTTCAATTATCAAGTTTAACATTAAAAAACATACACAATTCCGATAATAATGGGATCGACAATATAATTATAATTTCTAAAAACAATTAAACGATAATTCAGTTCCAAATTAGTGACACTGATAACTACAGTTACTGTTCAATATTGTAGCTTAGTTATTAATATTTTAATATTGATAATAGTGTAATGTAGATTATTAACGAGATTATCAAGCCAATTGTTTAATTTGATAAATTTTAATTTAAAAATTTGTAAAGCATTACGTGATTGAATGGTAATATGCCTTTTTGATCGTGAAGAATCTTAAATTACACTGATAATGCATACATATTTTTAAAATTTGATCAATAAAACTTGTTATTTTGTAGTGTAAATAGTAATAACAATATTGTCACCAATAATACAATATGAATGAATATCCACAATAAATATTTATTGATTTATCCATATACAATTCCAACCCGATTGACCATTGCAATAGTAACTAAATTGGAGCTGTTAATATTAACAATCGTATAAATGAAAAGTGGCACGTTTATTCGTTAATTGGTCGAAAGTGATCAAAGTAAAATTTTTTTAATGTCAATGAATGTAAAACTGATTATATTTTAATTTTTACAATTAAATAATTTATACCATCATTATAACTTATATATTAATTAAAAATATATCACATTATAAAATGGACTGCCAAAATTCACGTAAAATACATATACAATGTATACATGTAAAATATAAATTTATATACTTTACAGAAAGTGGGTTTCAACATGGGTGACAAAGATCATAGGATTTTTTTAAATACATTTTTAATCGGAATAAAGGTTTCAATAAATCTGTAATTTTGCATACTTTTTCATTGTACAATAGTAGTAATAATAATACTTTTTCATTGTAGTTTATTTATATAATATGTATTTGTAGTTATATACATTTATTAATGCAGAAAATTTTTGAAAATTACATGACGCAAACGAAAAATATTGAGAGCCATTAGTTCAGTAGATATTTAATTCTACTACATGACGTGATGTAATAACATCACATCAAATAAAAATTTAGATTTATTGTTGCATTTGCTCTTATTGTTGTTGATATTGCATTTATTTTGCATGGATGATGATGATGTAAATAAGCCGGATCCTCCAATATGTATTAATTATACAATAATTTAAAATAATAATTAAGATTTTTGGAGAGTATAATAACATATAGTATCAATATATTTTTAGTAAATAGTAAATATCTATGGATATTTACTACTCCTCCTTAAATAAGAGAAATGTGGGACAAAAAAATTTTTTTTTTATCAATGTGAGGATATTCGGACAGGCGGATATTTTCGCTAAGACAACAGTCGAGTATATACTCGTAGTGCCTTTGACACTGCTCGTTTAGACGTGATTCCATGTCACAATCAGGTGACTTTAATTTTTTTATTATATTTGTGTGTCAATAGTTGAAGAAATATAATTGTTGAGAATTATTTGCATTAAAATGCACGCATTATCGGTTGGTTTGTTAGAACAAACCTGGCTAATTGTTGCATCATAATTTGAGAGATGTGGTGGAGACTTACAAACCCTGTTTTGATCGCTTCGTGGTTTGTATAATTTTTATTCCTTTGCTTTAATTGGTTTTTTAGAAATATAATTGTCAATGTGGTAACTTTTACTTTTCTGGACACGTTTATCGTAGTTATATTTCATTCGATCCACATAATTACGATTGTCGAATTCAACCTTTTTTTTGAATATTTCTTCATTGTCACTGTTATTGGATTTATATATCATATCGAAAGGATTAGCTGATGTACGTCAATTAATTAAAAATCGTTGACTTGTAAGAATATCATCTATATATTCATCCCAGTTCTCAAAATCTTCTTGACATCTGGTTCTTAGTTTTTTGCGAAAAATTCTATTAAGCCGTTCTACAGTACCGATTTCCTGCTACCTATAAGCTTTTCCTTGAGTTAATGACACTCCAAAAGGTTTGGATAGTACTTTAGTTAATGCCGCTTCGAATTGTCTACCGATGTCGGTCTGTATTTGTTTTGGCGGACCGAATCTTAGAAATTTAAGTAATCGAACGTGACTATATCTAGATATCAATGTAGTAACATATAGTATCATTATATCTATGAATATTTACTACAGGTAAATTCATTATTTTTACGATAGAACAAGTTACTCTCTACTATGTGAACATTTGGGATTGGATTATTTAAGTGTTCATGATTGCAGAAATGTTACACTGACCGTAAAATTAAAGTTTATTTATCAATTTTTCAAAATTTATTATAAATAATTCACAAAAATGTTCATTTATTACTACTATTGTAGTTGACTGTTAGGTACTACATACAAACATCATCTATATCTGCGGAGGGCACATTCTTATTCTACTAAAAAAATAAATTCAATAAGAAAATATAACTTAAAAATCCTACTATTCACTATTATCAACCCTTTAAAGGAGTGGTTCCCAACCTGTTTCACGTAAACCCGTCATATCATATTACATTTTAATTTAAAGTGAATTATTCCCATTTAATTTTCTTTTTTTGATATTTGCGTAAAGAATTTTAAAAACAATTATTATTTCATTTTTTTAATTTATTAGATAGAATGTGTGTATAATATTAAAAATAAAGAACAGTACAATTCTAAAAATTGTTATATATTTTTTAAACAAAATTGGCAAATTGGGTTTTTAACCATGAAGCACTCAAATTCTGAAAATGATATTTTAGTTAAAACATCACCCTCGAAAAAATGAAATAAAAATATGGAATTTTTAAAACTCGACTACTCTTACTTTCTTAAATAAACTGGAACAGACATATAAATAAATAGACATACATTTTTAAATCAATTACTTACATAATATAAATAAGAATTTATGCTTCCGACTAACTATATGTTATTATATTTTATAATATTTATATGCTTTTATATTTATATAGTACACTCATGCCAATCGTTATGTTTTAATCAGGAAAATCCACTTTGTATAGTAGTTGGACATTTGAAATGTCTTTGCATTGATCCTACAAAATATTATCGAGACATAGATTGCAATCATAAAATTATATTTTATAATATTTATATGCTTCAAACAACCTTTCCGTACATTTTGACAGCAAGATTACTTAATTTTGTGTGTAAATTAATGTACCTGTACAATAGGGTGGACATATTTTTCATAGTAAATAATTATTTTAAAATTTTCTGGAGGGGCAAATGAAAATTTTTTCGTTTCATTAGTCTACCATAATGTTATAGTGGTGCTCAAGGGCGGGAAATACACTAAAAGTTTAGTTTTTTTCATTTTAATGAACGTTATGATTATAATAAAATTTTATCGTAATATTATCTAAAATAACAATCAATAATTATGTTTTTATCATTAATACGTATACGTATGTATATGCCAATTTTTAGGAGTCAATGTTGATGTTAAATAATGTTTATTAAATTAAAGTTTTAGAAATTTAGATTCTTTTTAAATTAAATTTGAAAGGGAGTTTTTAGGAATAATTTTTTAACAGAACTTAAAGTCAACCTTACAATTTGGTTTAAAAAAATCTTAAAAACCCCCTTGAAAATTTAGTTCAAAAAAATAAAAAAAACCCTCTTGAAAGTTTGGTTCAAAAACAATCTTAAACCCCCTTCAAATTATGTTCAAAAATTTTCTAAAACCTAAAATTAAACTAAAATATAAATTTTACACATTCCTATTAGGGTGTTTCACATTTTGAAAAATTTAAGATATCGCGACAACTTTAGTGTACAGGTCGTGTAGTTTTCTATAAAAATCATCGTGGTGAAAGTATTTTTTAATAAAAAATTGTATTGAAGTGGAGCACACCATTTGAATATTCTCATGGAAATATCTTATGTATGAATTAAAACTGAACTTCATTTAAGAAATTATTTATTTTTGACGGTATATATGGTCAACGTCTTTTGGTGTTGATCCTCATGTTTAGCTATGAGGCCAATATTTTGAATTATACCAAAACTCAATTTTTATGGTTTTTATGGAGGTTAATTATGATGAAAAGTATAGTATTATTGTAATATTCGTAAGAATTTTATCACGACTAAAACTCAAAATAAAGAAATCTAGGCTAAATTTAAATAATAAAAATATATATATTAACAACATGGACCAATAGAAAAAACCTGTTGTCATACATAAGTCGGCAAGACACCATATAAACAGATTTTGATTCTGAGATCTGTACAAATTTGGAACAGAATTATATATCTCATTATCTTAATTTATATCTTTATCTCAAGGTATTTAATTAGGCAATTCAATTAACATTTAATTAATTGATATTTTTCATGGGTAATAGCGAAATTTCATCTAAAAAATAGTACATTGTGTATTCATAATTATTATTAAATTGTTAAAAAATTTTCACTTCGTAACTTCCTTTAAGTCAGTAATTTACAAAATTTTGCAAATTCACGTTGATATATAATTTAATTTGAAATGGTACATATTGATAATACAATTTATTTGCCAAATTGAACTTTATTACCACATAAATGTTTAAATCTTATTTTATTTTGCCCCACTTCAAAACAAGTTTTTATCAAAAAATTTTTTTACTATCGTCTATGTTTTATAAAACTACATTTATTTGACTCTAAAGTTCTTCGTAGTTACATACCGTGAAACACTGTAATATATAAGAGTCAAGCCACAAAGTATGTAGTTATATGTATTATATATACATTTTGTAGGACTATCCATTCAGTTAGAAAATGCAGAAATAATGATGAAAATATTTGACTACTTTCTAATAGAATGTTTTAATAACTATGTTTTTTCAGACAATTCATTCAGTATGATGATAAAGGCTATATTTTATTGAGTTAAAATATCTTGCAGAGGTATTTTTAAATAATAAATTTCTAGAAAAGCATTTTAAAATTTATTAGCTATTACTAAGGAGTGTCCACAAAAACTACCGACAGTAATTGACGGAAATATTACGCCAGTTAACAACCTTCCTAAATATATGATTCTTGCTTGTAAAAGTTTAATGTATATCTATAAACAATCTCATATACCGATAGTATGCCCAGATTATAAAATTGAAACATTCAAGAAAACATATTTTATTTGTAAAGATACATTCCAATGATTCATGTTAATATAATATACTACTTTAAACTCAACTATAAGGCTGGTTACATTATTAAATTAAATTTTCAAAATGGTGAAGTAAAAATTAATCCTTTTAATTCCTTGTTTATAAGCATGTACATTAGAGTGGTCCAATATCAAAAAAAAATCAAAAATTGATTTATACATTTAGATAAGAGTTATATGTAATGACGATTGTGGATAAACTGAAAATTTTAAACATTTTGTGAATATTGACTTAATCACATTATATGTTGAAATTTAAGTACAAGTAAGGTATTTATAGTTGTAGTAGTTGTAGTATAATTAATTTATCTGTAACTTAATGCTAATTGAAATAGTTAAAATTTTGTTATGGTCATTTTAAGGGTATTTCTGGACAAGATGGTATATTATTTTGTGCTCTATATTTATTTATTGGTGAATTTAGCAATTACGGCTTTACAAGAATGGTCCCATTTAATATTTTATTCTATATTATGATTAAATTTCATAATACATCTATCTTTTAAAGCTGCATCCGATTTTCTTGAACAATTTCGATTCATTTATAAGCTTTATTTTAGTGTAATTGTAGAAAACCATGAATCATGATATTTTTACTTATCAATGTTAATGCAAATACTGAATGTCGAAAAAATAATTATTTTTTAAAATTTTTTTGGACCACCTAATATACATGTAATGCTGTGTCAGTCCACATTTGATTTTGAAATTTATGCAATCCCCAATCGCTTGACATTTCACATGACTATATAAAATTATTAGTGGAATGTCCCAGTTATCAAAAGATAAACAATGCAGTTGTAATTAAAATTGACGAAAACAATATTAAATATAAATATAAAAAAGGATACATTGCAAATCACTTATTTGGACATATTGAATATTCTAAATGCGAAAATTTTCAATGGAGCCCCGTTACCTTGCATTGTAAACGTAATGCAATTTCATTTGACGTGATGGTTCTCTTTATAAATAATTTTAGGTATTTTGTGTCCTATAATAACAAAGATGATAAATTACAATACCACTTATGTAAATGCTACCATTCATAGATCGATAGGTACGTATTTGAAAATAGAGTGTAGAAAAGGCTATCAAAGTCATTATAACAATGATATTATTGTGTATTGTGGTGAACAGGGTCTTTGGGTGCGATATGTTAAGAATGCTACAGATGTGATATTTTCATTGCACATTTCCTTCGAATGCAAATTTAATTATTTATGAAATGATTAATATAATATATCTTACTCGCTGATAGTGTTGGTTTGCCAATATGGAAAGATTCCTGTTTTAAAAGGACAAGTCGTTATATATGAATCATCTATTAATAATGAGGTCAACGACGAAAATATTTATAAACCAGGAAACTATTTAATATTTGCCTGTATCAATAATACACGTACAAAGCTGGGATCTACAAGAATAATAATTACGTGCATAACTGGCGGATTATGGGATGCTACTGCAACAGAATGTTTCGGTATTAATAAATAATCCAATATATTATGTAGTTGTTGGTTTACATTATAACGTTTAGCTATGGCATACCCACCATTCGATTTGAAAGGAGCTTGGAATAAATCCACCGACTTAGTTTTAGAAAATACAGAAATATCTCTATACTGTAGAGATGGTTATATTCTTTATAGAGATGAAACTGTTTCTACTGAAAAAATCATTCATGTTGTTTGTCTTAAAGGGATTTTGGAATATGCCAATAAATATGACATTTTATCATGCAAACGTACTACAGTCGATTCTCTTTATTTTAAAAATTTAATTTCGTTTAAATTGAGGAACATTTTAATATAAGCATTTATTTTATAAGTAAACTAGGTTGACTGTTATGTACTACGTTTAAACAGCATCTAGCTCTACTGAGGGCTCATTTTTATTTAAATTTAAACAGATTTTTTTAAATTCTAGGACTGTTTTCATTTAAAAAAAAGGTAAATTAGGTTTTTGGTCCTAAAGATATATTTTTTTGAAATTTAAATTTATGATAATATTTATAATTTTAATAGGGAAAAAAAGGAAAATTAGGGTTTTTGACCCGTAAGATGTGAGATTGGGAGGTTGAAATTTATCTTATAATCATCTGGAAAAAATTGTAATTGAAATGTGGTTTTTATAAAATTCTAAGACGTAGCATATTATAGAAGTAAGGATTATAGTTTATTTTCAATGTGATTCGATAGTGCCATATATTGTCAACTACATATGGAACCTTTCGATGTGTTTTCGAAGTTTTGTATAATGTTTTAAAATTTTTCTAAAAATTTATTATAAAATATGTACATTTTGATGAATTAGTCCGATAGAATAGTTAATTTAGTATTTATTATGAAATTTGTATCAAAAAATAATAATTATAAAGTGCTGAAACAGAGAATCAAAGTTTTAGGTTTTTGATATATTTTTTAAAAAATTAACCATTTACGTTTTGTCGATTTATTCAAAAACTGCATTTAGATTTTGGTGATGATATATCTCATTCTTAAAATTACCTTTCATATGATATTAATTTTGTCTGGGTGCACAACAAAAAGTTGGAAATTGTCTATTAGTGTATTTAATTTTAAAATTAGAAAATCGAACAGTTTAAATTTTTATGATATTATAATTATTATTGTATAAATATGTAAAATGCTTTTTTCAAAATGCAGAACATTTTAATATTATATACTTTTTTAACATATAAACATTATGAAGCAAAATTATTATGTTTAAACAATGTGAATTGAAATATTATGTATTTTAAATTATAGAGAATGGACTGTATATAAGTTTAATAAACGTTTTTAAGGGTTTATTACGAACCCGAAAAACTAATATTATAAATTTTAATATGTTTAAATTAATTTAGCTATATTATGCGATACGAAAACGCTGTATGTCTGGTTAGTAAATGTAAATATGGATATAATAACTGGAATTTATTATTATGATGAAAAAATACCAATTTCTTGCAATAGAAATTATAGATTAAACACAAAAATTGCTTATACTGATGATGCAATGATATACAAAAAATGTGACATTAGTGGAAACATAGCTGTAAAAGATTTGAAATGCTACAGTTCATTTGCAATATAAAAAATTTAATTAATACTTAGAAACCACATGTAATCGCATAGAATTGCATCGATATTTATTGGATAAAATGGACATTTATTCTAAAATTATGTTAACATGCCCACTAGGCTATGGCTTCTATAAAAATTATAGAAGCATTACTATCAAATGCGCACCAGTAAAAAATATAATTTCTTGGTTCGATATTACTTGTAATAAAAGTTTGGTTAATTTGAAAAATTTCGATTGTTCAGGTAAATTATTTTCTAATCAAATCTATATTTTTAGTAATCAAATGTCTTTTAATTCCATTTTGAAATAAAGAAATAACTTATAATAGTACCAACTCTTCATATACGTCAATCGTAGAATATAAATGTAAAAATGATAGTAAATTTGAATTTAAGAGGCACGTTTTAATGCAACCAATTAATTAACTCGTTAGAGTAAGTACATGCTCTATTAATGTCACTTGGGTGCCTGGTTTGCTGAATTGTGAAGGTAATATCAATATAATATTAGTTTTTTAATATTTAGATAATTATAATTATCAAATTTAGATATTTTATCGTTTGAAAAATTGATGCAAATCAACCAAAAAGAAGCAGCCTATGGATTTCATATTATCATGATTTATTTTTCTATTGTTGCAGTAATAATACTTTGTATAGTGCTTAATGATATAACTAACATTCAGCGAGATTATTACGAAACATATAAATTTCCAAAATATTTTCAAAACAACAAAGTTGCACCAATACAATAAAAATTGCATAAAAATATATACTATTCACAACATAAAAATAAATAAATTTACAAATCCTTACTTTATATAAAGTAAAATAGTTTAAAATGTATGTCTGTATATTTATTTGTTTGTTCTCGTTTATTTAGGAACGTAAGAGGCTTCTAGTTTTACAAATTCCATATTTCTAATACAGTTTTTCTATAGTGATTTTTTATCGCAAATTTCAATTTCCGTTATTGAGTCCTTTATAGTGAAAAACCCCAATTGTAATTCCCCAATTCAAACCCCACCTAGAATTATAAAATAAAATTCTAATAAAAACTTATAAATTCATTAATATTATGATTATTTTCAAATACAAAATCATGGCCAAAACCACAAATTACTTTTTTTTGTAAAAATTAAGAAAGTCCTAGAAGTTTATACAACATAAATTCTGGGATGGTATTTAAATTCATAAGCATTATCATAAATGGTAACCTCAAAAAAGATAATTTTCACGATCAAAAACCCAAATTACCTTTTTTTAAATTATGAAAACAGCCCTAGAATTTAAAAAATTAAAGATAATACAGTTATATCCTGTTAACATACACGTAAAATTTCAATCTGATAAAGTGACGCCTTCATAATCAAAAAAGTACTTTAGTATTCATTTTTTTTAATTTGAAGCTATTTTATTAAAACAAAAAATTTGAAATAATTAACAGTCCTACAATTAAAAAAAAGATTATTCTGATACAGCTTACTCCAGTTGATATAAATACAAAATTTCATCCTCAGAAACCTACGCATTCCCGGTGAAAAATAATTTTTAATATACATATGTATTATCAACGAATATTTTTCAAATGTTGGATTAAAATGAAAAAGTAAATAATTATACTTCTATTAATAATAATTATAATTATATAATTGAACTTCTACAAATTTCCGATAAAGTGATATGGGTGGAAATCTATATAATTGATTCCTTCTGATTTTTTTCATTGCTACGCAATTTTTCATAAAAACACGCCGCCACTGCACCCCACCTAGATCCGCTACTAAGGGGTGGCCAACCTTTTCTGATGCGATCGACTTAAAAATTTTTCAATCAGTGACGATCTACTAATACATTGACTAGAAAAATGTTTCTGTTCGGAAACAATGTTAAAAATTAAAAGGTATGATTGTAGAAAACATAAAAATTAAAATTTCGAATAATTCAAAGCACTTTCTCTGTATATTTGAAAATTACCTGGAAAACCTAGTATAAGAAATAGTGGACTAATCCAAATGATATAATTTAATGTAGCAGGTATATCATAATAATATTAGTAAGTAAGATTTACATAAGAAAAGTTCAGGTACCCATTCCACATATAATGAATTACTTTTTAACAATACATGTATAATGTACATATAAATACAATTAAATTTTATAAATATTAAAATAAATTGTCTAAAATAGAGATGATTTTAATGACGAGTGTTGTTAACATAAAATATTAATTCTAATTTTTTCATTTTGACGATTGATAGGTTGGGATTCCTGCTTTAATGGAAGTGTTCCTAAACTTTTTTTACCATTTCACACTACCTTTTAATTTAAAGTGAATTATTCCCACTTAATTTTATTTTGTTAACATTTGTTTAAATAATTTTATAAACAATTTTGTTATCCCATTTTTTTAATTATTAGAGAGAATGAGTGTATAATCCGTTAATTATTTAAAATTTTTTGTTTTACATATTTGTTAATAAAATAATTTGGAAATAATAAGAAATGAATACTAAAGTGCTTTTTTAACCGTGAAGGAATCACTTTATATAGTGATGTCGTCACTGGCACTGTCTTTATTTTCCTTCTCTGGAGATATATCTTCATTCACCTCGTTATTTGTAGTGGTATTTTGATTCTCATCCTTGTTATTTGTAGTTGTATTTTCTGTTACGTTATTTGTACATGCATTTTCATTAATTTTTTCAGAAACGTCTTCATCTTGTTCCGTTTCCATCTTTTCAGAGTCAGATACATCTTCACTTTGAAGTGTTTTATCAGCCTCAATTTGATCATCTACGCTTCTTTCTTCGTTAAGTGGTTCAAATTCAACCTTCTGATTGGTGAAGACACATCCCTTAATTTCAAATTGTTGAGAGTCTTTAATTTCCTCATTATCAATCAAATCATCAGGACTTTCCTTTGAACACCTTAAGACAGAAATTATCTCTTCTGCTAAGTCTTATCGAAAAGTTTCTTTTGTTCTGCGTTGATGTAGGCTTCATATTCATTAATTCATCAATAAGATAATTTAAGTTTTTTGTAATGTTACCTGTTGCTTCATAAATGTTAAAATGAAAAGTAAAAGAAATATTTCTACTTCAATATGCGTTTCAAACAAAAATAACGCAATTTAAAATAAAAATGCTGATAATTACAATGTTATTAATGGAAATAATTACAATAAAAAGTGATAAATATTTTAAAACGTATGCATTTAATTGGAATCATACAACCAATAATATTATTAATAATATTGATATTGACAATTTAAATTTACCAACCATTGAATGGATAGTCCAACCAAATTATGATTTAGTGGTATTTGAAAAGGTTACAACATCTCTATATTTCAAACCATCCAATATGTCTTTAACTGATAAGATTAAAATAAATGGATTTTCTTGTTCATTAAGTATATCAAAAGAAATTTTTTTTTCAATCAAAAACGAGAAATTTAAAAATTTGCTACAGTTATGTAGCTATTCTAAAAAAAAACTAAAAATGAATATGAACATAAACAGTTTTTATACAAACAAAAATTTCATGTGGTCAAAAAGAGAGGTAATATCAAGTGTACTATTGAAAAAACAAAATTTTGTCATTAATTATACTTTGAATAATTTATTTGAACCAACATATGCATTTATAGGAATTTGCGTTCAAGTGAATGCAAACTACAACATAATTGGAAGATTAGTGATTATAAGACAACGAGAGTATTGTGGAAATGATCGATGTGATTCCGTCACTGAAACTTGTTCAAATTGTGCAATAGACTGTGGAAAATGTAGCTGGCATACAATTTTATTTATTATCCTAATAATGATAGTAATTTTGATATTTCTCTTTGTTGTACGATTGTTGGTAAAAATACTTTTAAAATTTTATAAAAATTATTCTGAAATTGAATGGTATATAAAGGATACAAATTTTCAAAATTTAATATTTTCAAATTTTTCAAAATACTGCATCGAAAATTCGAATTATAGTTTAATTCCCAAACCCTGTAATGTTTTGGTAGAAAAAATAAAAATGAACGGTCCATTAAAAATAAACAGCCTTAGATTAAAATATGAAATTAAACAAATTTTAAAATTAAACCATGAAAATTTGGTCAAATTTAAAGGATTATTTTGCGTTAAACAAGATGCCTGCATTTATGTTTGTAGTCAATACTGCAAATATGGAAATTTATCTCAACTTTTAAAACAAGACAATGTTAAAATAGATTATTTATTCAAATTTTCATTCTGCTTTGATATAATATCTGGTTTAGCTTATTTGCATAAACTTGGAATATTTCATGAAAATTTATCTACTGAAAATTGTTTTTTGGGCAACGATTGGTTGATTAAACTTGATGGGTTCACTTTAAATTTTTGTCGCAAAAAATCAAAAATAAATGAATTTAAAGTTAAACAAACGTGTTGCATGGATTTGATACAATATTCCCGTATAGTTTATAAAATTTGGACAAATAAAAAAATAAAAAAAAATAATACAATAGAAATTGAAAAATCTGAAAATTTAAAAAAATTTAAACATGTTGACTTTACTTCACCCACGATAAAAGAAACTATGCAAAAGGTAATTTATGAAATTTATCATAGTAAAATAAATGCACTAGAAATAGTAAAGATACTAAAAGATTCAGATGGTAATGTTAGTTTTCAACATTACAGAATCATGTACATGTGCAAAAAATATACAACTTCTGCTGAAAATATGATTACTGCTAAAAATTTACAAATGACACATTTGTATGAAAAACTCGACAAATTTTTACCAAACAGAATTATAATGAAGATTTTTGCCGGTCAAGACGAAGAAATAACTGAAAATCGAGATGATGTTTTAGTCGTTTTTGCAAGAATAGACAGAAAAAGTGAATATCAATCAAAAGAAGAATCTATCGAAATGTACAACGAAATTATTAATGATATTTCAAATTCACTCATAATACTCCAAGAATTAAAATTAACCGCTTTAGACTCTTTTGACAATTATGTTTTGATTATTAGTGGACTTTGGAATGAATCCAACACTCATAGTTCAATTTTTGATGCCATTGAAAGGATTCATAAGGACAACCTCAATATATCTATTGGTATCAATATTGGACCGGTTTCTGCTTCAGCTATAGGGAAATTTAATTGTAGATTTTCAGTTTACGGTGATACTGTTAATGTTGCTTCGCGTATGCTCTCCAAATGTCCAAAAAATTCAAAAACTTGTTTGATTACTGATGACATGTATAGATTTATTCAAAATCAAAATCAAAATATCACGTCAAATTTTAATTTTACCAAAAATGTAGTAGCAATTAAAGGAAAAGGTGAAATGACCACTTGGTGGCTTAAACATAAAAATACCAATTAAATTTTAAATTGAAACTGATATGCCAATAAAATACATCAAATACTGTAACTCGGTTATGATATTAATTAAAATATATATAGATTTTATTTTCAGGTATCCCCCAAAAAACCATCACATTTTTCTATACGTGCCCATTAGGGTGTTTCCAAAAGAGATTAATTTAAGAAAATACAAAGATTTATCAATAGAAAACATTAATAATTATCTAAAAATTACATTCTGATAATTAGGAATTTTTTCCAGTTTGCAAAGAATTCCTTAAATAAGAATTACCCTGTATTACACATTTTTGTCATATTCTGTAGATTCGAAAATTATCACTAATAATCTTGTAACTTTTTTTAATCAACTCATTAATTTATTAACCTAATTGATAAAAACAGAAAATGTGCCTTTTGCGCCCAAAAATCGATTATGCACCGGTTAAGAAGAACTAATTTAAGACGAAAGTTTTGTTTATCAAATAAAAACAATATTAAAAACCCTTTAAAAACGTTCCAAAGATTACTATCAAATAATATCAAAATAAATAATTTAATTTCAAATTAGGAAAACTGGATATATAATTAAGTTGAGCCCTCGAATTTTGTGGTACATTCAAATATATATTTACGTAAATCCGTTTTAGAAGAAGATTGAACGTCCATATCAGCAGTAAAAGGGTTTTCTTGAATTGGCTAAATAATAAAAATATAAGAATGTATTAAAAAATATAAACCTCATCATCGGGTTCATAATATTGTTGTAAATATGGGTGTTTGAGTGATTTCTCTACATTTATTCGATCCAACGGAGAAAAAATTAAAAGTTTCATCATAATATCTATAGCTTCTTCTGGAGCATCAGGGAACATTGACGATAAATCTTTAGAGTTTCGGTAAGGTAAAGCTTCCATATAAAATCTAGCCTAGAGTAAAATGAATAGTAAATGTAAGACAAGATTGTACCTTTTCATTGATAATTCTATTCAAGTCACGCTCTGATGGAGAACCAATAATATCCAAAATTTGGTTAAGTTGATCTAAATAATGCTTTCCAGGAAAAAGTGGTTTATTATTAAACATTTCAGCTAAAATGCATCCAGTTGACCACAAATCAACTAAATTACAACAATTACATTATTTTTTATTTTATAAACTCGGATAACTATACAGCCTAGAATTAAGCATAATTTCTGGAGCTCTATACCATCTCGTAGCAACATATTCTGTCAAAATTGCATCATTATTTGTATCCTCATCTGCTATCCTAGCAAGCCCAAAATCGCAAATCTTTAATAAACTGATAAACCATTCCAATAAAAATTACTTTTAAATCACAATCTGAGTTTAATAGTAAATTGCTGGGTTTTAAATCACGGTGAATAATGTTGGACGAGTGAATATATTTTAATCCACGCAAAATTTGATACAAAAAGTAACAAATGTGATCATTGTTTAATTTTTGACTTTTTAATAATTTGTGCATATCAGTTTCCATCAAAGTTTGAATGAGGTATCTACATTTGACTTAATTAAATAATTTGACCATTCTTCAAAATCAAGTATGGTGACTATAATTTTTAAGATAATCGGGTCACGAAAATCCACAAAAACTACGTCTAACAAGGTGTGCTGACAATTAATGTTGATTTCCTCACATATCATTATAATCAAAGGTGGTCAAATTGTGGCCCGCGATGGTTACCTAACAAACTGCAATAAATGTTTGATATTTCCCACACGTACTAGTTAACCACGCTCAAATGTCATTTTGGCTGTTGAATTGATTATTTACAATATGTCAACATTCCATTTAGATAATTAAATCTTTAATTTTGCGCATTAGATAAAATTTTCCTACCTTTACTCTCTTTAAATAAAATAATTGTATATTTTTAATTAGATTAAACTAAAGACAAAAATGTTAAAAAAAATTTGGGGTCAATTATAACATAATATATCAACAATTTTAGCTTAATTTTCTGGCAATGCTGTACGTGCGTGATACTTATAATGTAAATTCTAAATTTCACCTGAAATCGAAAACACGCCTACAATTTTTATTAGCTATAAAATATGTAAATATAATTGAATTTTATAAACATTGTGGCCCCGCGTGATTCAAATTTTTATGGAATGTGGCCCTCTAGTTAATTAATCTATCCACCACTGATTGTGATCATTCATTCTATATGCGACACATATAAACATGACTGGTTTAAATTCTGAAATACTTAAAACTTACATTGATTCCAAATTATTGTCTTTTTCAGATGCGATAACATTGATTAAATCTATAACCTACACAAAAAAATTATCTAATCAAATTAAAAAAAAATTACATTTTCGTGGGTAAATTTAGATAAAATGACAATCTCACGAAGCGTTCTTTGTAAAAATGTAACATGTTCGAAAGAATCAATTTTTTTGATGGAAACCTTTGTATTGTCAGTGGTATCTGTAGCTGAACTAGATGCAATAAATAATTTAAAAGGTAAAATTAATTAATTACACAACTAATCCATATGCACCTTCTCCAATGTAATTAAGGTTTCGATATCTGGGATGCACGTAGAATTTATGATCTCTAACATTTTCAAACGTATCTGAAGTCTTTTTTTCCATTTGAGATGAAATTAATGTTATCTTGAAAATATCAATAATGTGTATCAAATTAGCATTCGCTTAAAAATATTTATCTATTAATCAATATTTCTTTTTAACAGTTGTCTATTTATACAAAACTTTATTTTATCAAATATTACGTAAAATATTAATGAAAGTGGGTTAAAATAAGTAACAATTGGAATACACTAATTAAACTATTAGTAACCAAAATAATTATAAATATGCGTGTGCAATTATTTTAAAAGATTCATTTTATTGCGAGCGATATCGCCATGTTAGCTCAGTCGGTAGAGCATCAGGCTTTTAACCTGGTTGTCACGGGTTCGATCCCCGTACGTGGCTTTTTTTTATTTTGACTTTTAACGATAGATATGAAGATATCAAAAGAAATTATAAAAAATCATTGGATACATTGAAGATTACTTACTACCATATACTGTCAACTAAATTTTATGTTTTAAAAATTGCAGACATGCATTGGTGTAATAATTACGCATGCGGTTAAAATAGTAATTGAAATTGTTTAAGAATTTTTTTTCAACAAATTATAATTATAATTATTTTTATGTAAGATAATTATTTCATTTACAATCATTGATGCAAACCTGTTGCAATATGGTAAAAATTTACTACAAAATGTACTTTAAATTTGATTATTTACATTTTAAGGTTGCATGTAATTATAATTAAACATTCTAAATTAAATCTTATTAATAGATATTCTTAATCCATCCCTTAATTCCAATTTAAAATAGATCAAAATCCCAAGTGTTAAATAGTATTAGATATAAATACTGTGTCAATATAGTATTAATTCCGTTTGTCAATATATTGTATGTATCAAAATTAGTAAAAATTTATCTTTGGGACGTGTATCCAATTTATAATATAAATAAATCACACCAATGTACAAATTTATTTGATAAATATGGTTAAATATATAAATAAATAAAATAAAAATCCAAAGGTTAAAAAATATCCTGAATTGTTGTTAAATAATTTGTTGACGCTTTTTTTTTTGAGGTTGAATGGGTTTTTGTATGTTCCGTACAGTTTCAATGTGAAATTTGATAAATATGCTACATTTATTAATGAAATAATTCATAATATATAAACTTACTAAATTTGGATTCAGAGTAAATTATTAATTTCCACATACCGACGGGATTTTCTCCCCATAAATGAACTGAGAGAAAAGGCCATTTATGAAAACCTTTTTTTGAGGCATCTTTTGGTCGTAAGAATAATAGTGTAGTGTTTGTTTTCATGGGTGAAATTAAATCAATATGAATTTTTCCTCGGATTGTGGAATTTAATGTAATTTCTGCTACAACATGTTCCAAATATACTACTTCTTTGCCATTTTCAAACCAAAACATTTTTTTCGATTTGCAACCAGTTGTATACAAATCAAATATACCTCTTTGACGGTAACGTATTTGGCTATTGAATATAATATAATTTTTGCATGGTAATATAGTCCCTGCAAATGTTCCCTTTTTAAAAAAATTGAAACATTGCTAGGACCTACATTAGAATACATTACATTAGTACATTAGAATTATTATTAATCAAACTACATTAGTATTATTTCAATTGAAAATAATATTTTAATATTGGTACACGTTCATAAAAACCATTTTTTATTTATAATTAATGGGATAGAGAATATGAAGCTTTTAATCTTAGAAATTTGCACAAATATCAAGTTTATTATACGATGGGATTGCAGAATTAAAACAATATTTGTTTCAGGTAATAGTTTTTTACAAATAATGAAATATGATGGGTATATTTAGATAAACATAATAACTAAAATCATATTTGTTAATCGCTGATAGTATCAGTATCAGCTGATATTATTAAAATTAATGATCCAATTCCCAATACTGTTCGGACCCCAATTTCAAAATATTTATTTTTTGGACCCGAAAGGAAATATAAAATGTTTTTTTTAAAGCTGTTTCTTATAAGATTTAGTAAAATTCGATATTTTATTTTGGGTTTTAGATTAGATTGTTCATAAGATTTGGTAAAATGGGATTTTTCAAAAAAATATTAGAAAAAGAGGATATTTCCATTAAGTGTTGCTAAAATTATATTTTTATTTTGGGGTTGGAATATTAGGTTTTTCTCATAAGATTTGATAAAATCGTGTTTTTCAAAAAAATATTGGAAAAAGGGAATTTTTCACCTTAAGGGTTTAAAATTGTATTTTTTATTAATGGTGGGATAAAAGTGAGATTTTTTAAATAATAATGTATCGGTCGTCTCGGCTTTGCGATAAATTGCCAACATCTGGCAAATCTGTAATAAATATTAAAAATTCTCCTATAAAAATAACCAAAAATTGATAAAATAAAACCTCAGGAATATAGTTTTGGATACCAATCGGGAACGACTAGACTAGAGGAAATAATTTTTTTTAATCTGTTTACAATATAAAGTGTATATGGGTCTATAATTTTAATCTGACTTTGGCCATTGATGGTTCTCTACGAGACTGCCTACCGCTACAAAAAGTTAAAAAAATACATGTATGTAATAATTAATTTACTCCTTACTTCATTCAACCATCGATAATTGAAAATGATAAATGTTTATACGCGAAGGCAAGTTACAAATTTATAATCTCTATACCAGGGGTCGTCAAACTTTCTTAGTATACGTTTCAAATGCAATAAAATGCTTACATTTCTTTTAAAATTTTTCAATCAAAAAACACTTTTTTGTAATTTAATTTCCCCATAAATCCTCAAAATAATCAATAATCTCAAAATTTTCCAGACCCGGGTAGTATGGACCACTTTAACGACACCTGATACACACTATACTAAAAATGAATGATTAAATTGTTACCTGTTCATGTTGTTATTCCATTTAATGACACATAAATGCTGTTCGGGAACACGAGACCAAATTTGAGCCAACTCGACCATATGATTCGCATCCATCATTCCATAGCCAAAATGAGGTGATATATAACGACCAATTCCATTAATTTTCCATTGGTCAGATTCAAGAGAGCCACGTTTAGATGTTGCAACAATCAAATGCTGAACACACCGCCATGTTAATTCAGGGTTGACACTTAGAGTAAGAGCTATAATAGCAGAAGCCATGGGTGCAGAAGCGGATGTACCAGAATGATTTTTTGTGCACATTTTTTTCCAATCTGTAGATGCAATGCTCTTTTCATCACTTCGTCCACTCGATGGCGTTGCCGCAAAAATGGCTGCACAACGTTCACTAAACCAGGGAACCTTGTCATTGTAAGTTGCCGCATTGACGGCGATAGTAAAGAGAGAAACAACATAGCCATCACAGGAGCATACATCTCCAACACGACCCCCATTTCCGGCTGCCCAAACATAAATAGAACCTAGACCTTTTCTGCCATACGTAACTCCGTCTTTCAAAGCTAATGACGCCTGTTCTTTCGGTCCGTCAATTATTTTCCCATCATCCTAAAATAAAATTACCAAGAATCAAAAAGATAGTTACCTCTGGACCCCAGCTTATGCTATATATGTCGATTTTATCGGATGCATGTTTAAAAGATTCAGCTTCCATCAGATCAGTAATGGCGTCGTTTCCCAAAAGTTTGATGCCAGCAATTTTCGAATTAAATGCAATGCCAACAGTACACTTTGAATTATTTGCTGTGGCAGCTATAATTCCAGCACAACGTGTACCGTGATCATTAGATGTATCTGAAAAGTAATTTGGCGTGGCATCTTGATCTCCATCGACAAAATCATAGCTAAATTCATTAATATAATTTTTCTTTAAATCTGGATGCGTTGCTTCAATTCCATCATCAATAACGGCCAACAAAATGCCTGATCCGGTGATATTCTTTTTCCAAACTTGTTTAATTTTGAGTTTATCCAGAAACCACATACTCTTGAAAAGTGGATCGTTTGTAACATATTCCTGGCTCTGTATTGGAAAATTACGTTTTACGCGTTTTCTATAAATTTCTAAATTCAGCTTTAAAACGCTAGCATCATTTTTCAATGCATGTTCGTTCTCCCATTTGTCTAAATTAAAACTGAAATTATAAAAAATTTATCAAAATTACCTTCTTTGGTAAACACACTTCTTTTATTCATTAATACTGAGCTTTTAGGTGGCTGGTTCGGTTGAATTAAATAAAAATCATGATAACTCAATTTCCTTAAAATTTTAAACTTATATTTACAGCTGAGTGTGTGAATTTTAGAATGGTCTTCAATTTGTATACTATATACATGTCGGTTTTTCTTTTGGAATTGACTAATATCTTGACATTGTGCAAATTGAATATAATTGATGAATAGTAATAAAATTGGGTACAACTGACCTTTTGAATTTGATGGAAGGAAATTTTTTTTCATCTGAGATTCTACGTAATATATAAAATTTTAGAAATAATGTGATACCACTGCATGTGACTGAATAATTAGCCCAAATACATTTTATTCAGTTTTACGCGTTCTAAATCAACACATTACCATTGAAATTTGGATTATTTTTAATCTTCACAGGTGCTTGATATATAGAACACTGCAAATACAATGAACCTACATACACAGGGATTAGTAGAATATATTACAAAATTAGGTCGCGGATTAGTAGTTGGTTCCAAGTGTCAGTACCAATTTCCTTTCATCCGGAGACAAATCCGATAAATTGAAATGAATATAAGCCAATTTTATAAATTCAATAAATTTTTTATCAAATTATCATTTCATAATCATTTCCACGAGAGCCTATGATTTAAACTAAACGTGTCTTAACATTGGCACAAATTTCCAATTACGACTGATTAATCACATAATTGCTCCAATAATTTTTAACATATAATGCCAAAATATCAAATACAGTTTGTTCGATTTAAATAAATGTTAATTGTAACATAAAATTAATGAACCGTAAATATTGAGTAGTTTTTTCAAAAGTAATACAAATGTAACTGGAAAAGTTTAATTTAAAATTTAAATTACAAGGGTTAAATTACAAATTTACAAATCTACGAATTTAATAAACGGTACAGGCGAATGCTAATAATTTACTTGGTCTAATTTTTCGCATTTATCTGACATTTTTTCAAATTCTTTCAAATATTTTGCAATTTCATTAAAATTTTCTTTTGTCAGTTTTTGATTGTTTTTCAAATTTTCCACTGTTTTGGCGTATTCCAGCACCTAAATAATCATTTTAAATTAAATGTGAAAGTTATCTACTTAATATATTATGAAATTATGTCTAATAAATAATGTAGTTTTTTAAAGTTTTTAGGTTAGCACAGGTTTTATTAAATCAAATTAAATTAAATAATCCAATATATTCTCGTAATATTGGCGGTTATAAAATCATAAGTTATGATATTGAAAAATATAATTTTTTAATGCTAAATTTTAAAAATTGGACACGAGTTTACAAAAATTTGTCGGACCAAAGGGCTCTCGGACACTTTCTGTCTCGTTTCTCGGTACAGAATAAAATCAATTTATTTAAAAAAAAATCAAGTTTTAACTGCTATTCCATGCAAAAAAATCTAACTGATATATTGAATTTTTTTGATATTGCTGCGAGAATTTACAAAAAAATAAATTCCCATTGGTGTCCGCAGAAATTTTAATATAATTTTTATTAAATTAGTATAGGTTCATTTAACACATGATTCCAGACGGGGTGAACCACTAGGGGTTTAAATGATTGTCTACTAATTTTTGGTGGGCTATACCGTGCTTATTAACATTATCAGCAATCGTTTCATCAATAATTCATAATATCAGTATTTTCTCATCAGTTTTAATAAATTGTAATTAATATTAGATATAATTAGTATTAAATTTATTTGATAATGTAGAAAATAGAACATTATTAGAAAATATTCAGGGTACATCTCTTAATTTTGAATAAATGTTTTAATGTTTATGATTTACTAAAATTTATTTTGTTTCAAATATTATATTATTCATTCAAAACTGGACAATTTCACCTACCTGTTGTCGATTTCAGAGAAAAAATGTATTTATTCTTAATTAAACATAATAAAGCTATATTCAAATGTATATTCAGCTCGAATTATAAAAAACGATAACATTTCCAAAGATAATACTTAAATAAACAATAAATCTCAAAAGGATTATTTTTAATTGAAAAATAATCTTAATCTTGTCGATAACAATACAGATCGTGAGATCAAAAAATATTAAAAATACATATAAAATGAATTTAAAATCGAAAATGTATGAAAATTACTGATGATTTAATAGTGAACCGGCTATACAGTGCTTTAAGTAAAACGGTTAAAAATTTTACTATAATCTATCTCTAATATCTATAATAGTTATCTATATATCTTAATAGTCTATATATAATAGGTATCTATAATAATTTACATTTAGTGTAACTATGACCTATATCAACTAAAAAAAATATAAATTGTTAAAACTCTACTAGACTAAAAATGGAGATCTGAAAAATCGTTAATGATTGAACTGACGAAATAGGGACGTAGATATATTTATTATGCAACCTTAAAATATCAAATATACCTAAATACATAAGAACTAAGTATATTATTACAAATTAATTTTTATTTTCTATTATTTTTGGAATTTAAAAAATATCTATAATTTATGAGGCATAGTATCAGACGAGCTGGTACCCCTGAGGGATCCCAGTACTCAGTTGGGAACTGCTGACCTAGAAGTGACAGTTTAAATTTCACACAAAAATTATAATATTAAAAAATAATATACATGTATTATAATACAGATATATCTACTATTATAATTATTTTTAAACGATTAATTTTACAAAAATTTTATCGAGGGGTAAATGTCTAGGTCATAAAATTTTCAGAGCAATTTCAAATAAAATTTCTGATCAGGCTAACAAATTAATTATGAAAATCTCAATAATCTTAACTTGTTCTTATATAAAATAAAAGTTGCAAAATGTATGTATGATTGGGTACTTTGTAATGCAGTTATTGGGAAAAGTGGCAGTCAAATTTAATTAATAATTCAAAAAAACATAAATACAGGGTGTACCATTTAGAACAGTGCACTTGTTAAAACATTTCATATTATGAGTGCACTGACGAAATAAATAACAAATCAACTATATAAAAACAAGTTCATATTAATTTTTTGAATTAAAAATCTAAAATTTATAAAAATTCCCCTTTAAATATAGAATACCTAAAAACCAATATCATCAACAGTATTAACTCAATTAGCACTCAAAATCTAATGTTTACAACAATTTCCTTAAACACATTTATTTATGTATCCAATCTGATGGTGGTCATTTTGAACATTTATTGTAAATTAAATAATTCTTCTATTTTTCTTAAATACTTGAATAAATATCCAAATAATTTTATTATTGACATTTGTGAGAAATTTAATTGTTTCTAGTGATAATGTTTTTTTGATAAACTTTTATTTTCAAGTGCAGTTTTAAATGGTACACTCTGTATAAGTCAGTTTTTTCCGGTGCAAAAATTAAGATAAATTTCAATTTTAAAAATTGGACCTTCATGATAAAACTAGAAATTATTGATTTTTTTTTAAAAAATTAAGTCTTAAAATTTAAAAAACGCAAAATTGGGGAGTTTTTAAAATCATGAGCATTATCAGAAATTTTAAAAACTAAAAAACAGATCTTTATGGACGAAAACCACAAATTACTCACTTTTTTTAAAAACTAAAAAATCAAGTCATAGCATTTTAAAAATGATCACATCAAATAGTTTTTAAGGTAATAAATTACTATTACAATATACAACCAAAATTTTTCAAATTGATGATTTAATTCATTTTGAATAACGACTTTTTATACAAACCACATACGCTACTTTTCATTTTTATGGAAAAAAAATTCGTATCCTGATCAGTGATCACCTTAATAACAATCATTTTCAAAAAATATGATTATGGAGATGATAAGGAAACTAAGTAACTACATATAGAGCCCACATTGCAAAACCATGAAGTACATTAAAAATTTTTACTTATTTATTACTGAGCTATCACAAAAATTAATTTCAATAAAATGGTAAATATTGGCGTTGACTCAAATGGATTGAAAAACACTAATTTACAGAATATTATAATATATATATACTAAAATATTAACTTATTCTCACAGTTTATAAAATTTTCATGTAAATTCAAATAAATGTGCACTATGAAAAAATAGGTTAATATAATACATGACATTTTTTAGTATATTTATTTAAATTTTATAATTTGTGTTTGAAATAATAAAAATTGCAGAAACAATTACCTGTGGAAACATTTTAGCAACATTTTGAGCAGCTTGGTTATATGCAATTTCAGTTCGCACTTTCTCTTGATATTCACTTACCAAATCTACATTTTCTTGCATCAACATTCTAAGTTCTGCCTTTTTGCCAGTAATTGATTTTATAAATGCGTCACCTGCGTTCGTTTCGCTTTCACGAAATTTACAAAATGAAATTTCTCTTAAACTATCCAAAGCTAAAAATAGTTATTTAAGTATTATAAATTAATGATGTTAAAAAGGTAAAAATGGATTCAATTAAAATAAAAAATGATTTTTTCACTAATTGACTAATTCATATTAACACGCTGAGGGTAATTTTAAAAATTTCGACATTTCATTTTAATTAAAATTAATTAGTAAATGAGTTTATTTGATAAAAATTTTATAAAACTGTTTGAAAAAGATTTTAGTTTTTTTGGTGGAAAATATAGAGAATCAAATTAATATAAAAATGACATTTTCTTTGAACACTGTTACTCAATAGATACAAAAGTCCATTTTTGTTGAATATGCAAGAATCATCATCAGCATTTCTAAACAAAATTCTAGATATGTCAAAAAAATATATACTCTCCGTCTCCAATAGTCACATCTCCATTATTTTTAATGTCGTCGTTTTCACTATCTTTTGATTGATTACTTCTCAGAGATTTTCTTCTACTACTCCTTCTAGAACAATCACTCGTAGTGGGTGAACCAGACTGAATTCTAAATTTACCATATAACAAAGTCCAAAATTTGAAAAAAATAAAATTACTGATCACTAGAATTGGTGACACCATTAATAAAGGGTTCACCATTCAACACAAATTCATCGATAAACTTTTGAGGCGACGTAGTATTATTAGACAACCGATACTTGTAATCCTTGTATTTTTTTTCGAAAAACTTTAAATCATCATCATTAATACTAGAGTTGCATTCATTTTCTACAAAATTCCAAAAATTATCTGGTATTTTGTAGAAATTTTCTAGATACGTTTCATCAATGTCTTCTATTTCGGATAGGATTTCTTTATTTTGCAAAGTTCGTTTTCGTTTTTTCTGAGAAAATCGACGTTTACGTTTTGAACTCTTTGTATCTCTCTTTCCAGTAGAAAAAGATTTATTTTGGATGCATCTCGACTAAATAAAATTAAAATGATGTCAAATGAATTCTACCGAAATTGGTTTATTTGAATTTAATTCTTTATATTTTTTTAGCTCACGGTTGTAATTATCAAAAATATAAATCTCTCTTTTAATTGAATTGGCTTTTTTATAATTTTCACATAAAATTTGTTCGAGATCATATTGCAAATCATTTAGTTTGTCATCCATAACTGTTTTCAAATCAGAATCTTCTTTGGATGCTTCAAGTTTTCGAATTTTTGCTTTGGATCGAGAAACAACTCCGTTACTATCACATTCAGCAGGTTTGATGATGGATATAGCTAAAACATTGTTTAATATGCATATTTAATTACATTTCATTAAAATACCTTCAGAATAAGTCGGAAATAACGATTTTACATCAATTTCTTTAATTTTTGGAAAAGTAAGAGGACAAGAAGTCATGTCCAGTTTATTTGACATGGACAGGATTGTATCAATGTAATTCTCAAATTTCCAATGTCGCAGGTGACTTTTGTATCAATTATTACAGTCCAAGTAAATTAAAATTTGAAATGTAATTATTTTGATTAAAACTATTTCACAAATTTTGCAATTGTAAAATTAGGAAAAATTATAAAAATATATAAATGTAAACTTTATTTATCCTTTAAATGTTTATTGGTTGCAATTTGCAACCAAGTATTTTTCAAGTTACAAGCTCAATCGCAGATTAAGACAGACACTTTTGTTTTTTTGTCAGAGATTGTTACTTTGTAGTTATATTTGTTTAGGATGTGTATCTGTAGACGTGGTTACATTAACAATCTATTCAATGTGCGAGTTTTGTTAACCTTATATAGCCTGTCAAAAACAACCAATAATCCATATATTATATTTAAAAGACAATGAAGACAGAATTGTTGGAAAATAAATATGGAACGAGTTTATGAAATATTTTTAAAAAGTATTTCTTCAAGTTCAGAGCTTAACCACCTAAAATTGAAAAATAGTCCCTTAAGAAAAACTTTGCAAAAAGTGCCAAGTGTCATGTAGTCTCTAATTACCTCCATGGATCTTTAATTGACATGTAGTTGATATTCAAGAATTTAATTTTTTAATCCTCAATTTTGGCACTTTTAAGGGATAACAATTTCAGCTTGGCGTTTTCACGTGAAATATAAATTATCCAATAACTAACAACAAAAACCTGTATATTTATGTATTTAGGGCAAGTTTTTTTTTTTATCTATTAGAAAAAATACTCTGATATTTTGAACCAAAAAATTTTTGATTTTCTATACAATGTTTAACCTTTTTTCACCAACGTTTCAGTTTTAATAATTCAACAATTCATCGTAAATTTTCATGTTTCACTAAATTAACAAAATTTAAAAAAAAATTGAAATTAATTACTAATTAATGATACTGACTGAACAATTCAAAAAACTTTCTTAACTGTTTGAGGATGCATAATACCAATAAATTATGCAATCACAAAAGCCTGTGCGAATCGCATATAGTGTTTAATCAATGATTAAAGTGTGATAGTTAATTATTTAAATAAACAATCTAAAATATATTGGCTTCTAATTTTTTCTGTGATTTAGCCTTAATACATTACAGTACCTAGAAAGCATACATTAGTGTAAAAATATCATCTGGTGTAATAAATACAATGCAATTCCACATAGCTTGTTTTAAATTTTACAACAAATCTCATTTTAAAATAACGAATATTCCGCAAAGGGATAATAAAAAAATATATTCTTGAATATAATAACTTTTTTGTGTATTAAATTCAAAATTTCACGCCAAAATTCTTGGATAGGTGGGTAGGTCCATATGATATTACGCATCGTTTCGGAAAAATTTATAGAGTTATTTTTATTTTTTGTTGGCCTCGAGCTTGGTAGTTTGGCTCTAAATCTAATGTTATGAGTTTTGTCTTAATCTGTAAGATATTGATAACAACTATAAATTAGTATACAATACTATAGGTATAATTATGTAACTGGGTTTGAGTCTAGAAAAACTATTCAGACTTATGGATTAAATATAGAAGTTAATCAATTTATTAATTATTAATTTACAGTTAATTAAATATAATGTACACATTTGATAGATGATTAAAAAGAATTTACCTTTAATTTTACCAATAATGGTGGTGAAATATCCTTAAAAAACCTAGATGGGTCTCATATAATGTATTGTGCTAAATCGTTTATATTGGATATCAATAATAATCATAAAAGGGAATTTGTTTTAATACAATTGTGTTTGCACAGTGTTTTATGGATATTTGGCATTTTTAATAAGTCATCGGATACACATCAAGCTAGGATCAATGATATAGTCGATAATTATTTATTGGGAATCAATGTCAACAATTCATCCTATTTTCAAAAAATAATTAATTTTATCAAACTAAAATTCATGAACCACACAAAATGCTTTACAAATGATGTTAGTAATGTCAAACATACTCTTTATGTTAACGATCCAGCGGAGAGAGCATTCATCAAATTTAAGAAAGCAATTAATATTTCTGATATAGAAGACGCAAGACAAAAAATTGTTTCAATAATGAATATTTTCAATAATAAAGACTTATATATAATATAATTTTTTTTTTTAATTTTCGGACCGTTAATTATTTCACATTTTTTTTTTAATAAAATATTTCGGAAAAAAAATATATGAATACTAAAATGCTGTTTTGACCGTGAAGTCGTCACTTAATCGGATTGAAATTTTTTATGTGTGTTAACAGAATACACCTGTAATTTTTTTTTAAATTCTAGGGCTGTTTTCATTAAAAAAAGAAGGATAATTTGGGGTTTTGGCCCTAAAGATTTAATTTTTTTAAATTTAAATTTATGGTAATGTTTATGATTTTAAAATCCGTATAAGCGTATATATTTTTTTTAATTCTCCAACGCGTTTGATTTTCAAAAAGAGAAACAACTTATATTTTTTTAAATTCTCCAACTCGTTTGCTCTTCAAAAAGAGAGACAACAGGGTTTGACCTGTAAGATGTAAAATTGGAGGATTGAAATTTATCTTATTATACGTCCCAGAAAAAACTGTAATTGAAATGTGGTCTTTAAAAAATTCTAAGAATGGTAGTTATTTTAATAAAGTCACACACAAACAAAAATCGCGTAGCCTTTTATATAAGTTAAAATTGTAAATGTTATATTTTACTTTATAATAATAAAGTTTTCTCTTAAAAATTTTCAGAAATTTTAAAGACTGCCCGCAGACTCAATTCTTAATTATATTGATTAAAATTCAAAATTTCTTAATAATTTATTAATGTGAACCGATTTATACCTGAGCGGCATGGAAAATCTAAGAAAAATTAAAATGTTGATATAAAATGTTAATTTTTTAATCTATCTTGTCATTTTTGAATTATAGAAGTTTTAATTTTAATTAATAAATACATTGTTGCTATATAAAATTTTAATTTAAAAAGTTATATAACAATTTCGATGAATTTATTTTATTTTCTAACGTCTTACTTCCTTTACTTAAATATATTACAGAAATGTGCTGTAATGCAGTGGAACCAGTGCACTGGTTCCATATTTATTTACTAATTCATCTAAATAACTATCTACAATCTTTCCAAATTCAAAATACCTAATTAATCACAATGCATGTTAAAATGTATATCCTTTACTTACATAAAATGTAATGTCTGTGTTACCGTATATTTAAAAAAACATAAACAGTTGTAGAATTAAAAAGATCCAAATTTATAATACAATTTGTCCCAGGGAATGTTGTTATCTATGTTTTATTTCCCGAATTTTAGTCCTTCAGGGTCAAAAACCCAAATATAAAATCTCAAATATTATATAAAAGGTCAAATATTCTAATACAGCTTATTCCATTTGATATAAATACAAAATTTCAACCTCGGAAATCTACAAATTCCCGGTGAAAAATAATTTTTCAAACTTTGGATTACAATTAAAAAGTTAATATTCATCCTACCATTTCAAATAAGAGTCCATTGAACGTCTACACATTTTCAATAAAGAAATATGGGGAGAAATCTCATAAATTGATTCATTCGGATTATAAATACATTTGTGATACACTTTATATTTCATATATACTCAAATACTTTTATTTATAAAATATTAAATATAAATATTATTATAATAGAACATGTATAGTATATAAATGAGAAAATAATCTACAAATTTTATGTAGGTTAGGACAGGAGTTTTCAACGTGAGCCATGTGGCTTACAAAAAATTTGGTGTATTAAGCCATAAAATTGCTAACCAAAACAAAATATATATTTGCATAATGAATTTGAAATATAAATTTGGAATTATGGTTTACAGATCTTCAAAA
>LWCA01000481.1:0-26075 GCA_001642005.1 Intoshia linei | reverse complement strand
TTGATTATGATTTGAACCTAAATAAAATACCCTCAAGAAAAGATGTTCTTCGAAAAATATTATGTTTGAAAAAAGTATAAAAGTATTCGTTTTTAGAATAATTAATGGTGAATTGAGTGAAATATATATTAAAACTTTATCATCAAACCTATGTACCAAATTCAAATTGTCCTACAGAACCTGTCAGGGAATATGAGATGATGTATTTGGATATTGTGGAATATTAACGTCCTCAATATGGAGAAAAAAACGCAACCTGTTTATGAGACATTTTAATCAATTAAAAAATTATATATCTACCAAAAAATTAAGTCTTCACTTTGACGGTCGTAGATGTAAAGATTGGTCCAATAATATTGTTGAGGAACTGGTAGTATGTGTTCAATATGAAGAAAACCCGGGTATGGTATTATCAGTTTAGTATGTTGTATATGATTGTTTTTCTATTGTAATTTTTCAGTCAATTCCGGAAACTGTTCATAAGATTTTGCTTATTACCATTGTATATTTTATAAACTTAACTATTTAGTACACGTAATGTAATTTGTTCAGTGATTTCTTATTGTTTTATATCTTTGCTTATTATTCCACTTGATACAATTATTTTTACCTGGCTATCTACATCCATTTACAAAGGTATATTAAAAATAATTACAACGTTAATTGATTTTACAGGCGGATTACATCTTAACAGTAAAGAATTATCCAACCATTTAATAGCAGCCTATATTTTGCCACCGATATTGATTATTCTTTATTCATCAAAATTTATAAAAAAATATAATATCACTGAGGTAAATAATGATTAAACTTCAACATCATTATGATTAGATTTGAATAAATCTTAATAACAAAGTTATTACCAACCTAATATATATAATGTGCCACTTCGTTGGCCATTAGAGCAGTGGTTTCAAAAAAATATATTGTCGACTTCCCTAACAGTATACAAATATTTTTAGAGAAGATGAATTAGTACAAAATAGTGAATATGTTTATTATATTATTATAACAGCTATAATATACTATGAATAATATATAATTATTATCTTAAAAATACAAAAAACTAAGAATTGTAAATAATTTTATTTTTTATTCATTTGTAGAAATCGAATTATTTCAAATTTTTCTGTAAAATTTAATCTAGATCTCTTTTTGTTCGCCATTTTCTATAAAAAATTATTATGCTTTAAAAAATTAACTATATTACAAATCGTATGTAAACTTTGAATTAGTTGTAAATGAGGATAGAATGAATTATGAAGTAGAATTAACGATAAAGTAAAATATATAATGAACTAATTTATGGTAAACTAATGCTACCATATTTTTGTATAAAGTTTAAGTTATATTTTAACACATTTTGACGAATTTTTTTTGAAATTTTTTAAATTTGTGGCGGTATTGAGAATTTTCCTTATAAGTTTGTTACAAAATTGAAAAAATAGTGGCGGTATTGAGAGGCCTCACTGTCATTCGTTTTTTGGAGTATCAAAAAAGCGTAATAAGTGTTATAAAAATTCCATACAACGTAAACTTTGACACGTGAAAATGTAATGAACAAATTATATAGGAGTGATATATTTTTAAAGGCATGATAATTTGTTGGATATTTTGTTTGATATTTTGTTGTATAATAGTTTGATATTTGATATTATATTTGATATTATATTTGATATGTTGGATTGTTTGATAATCTTAGCGATGATCATTCGACGTTTCATTGGTTGAGCGATCGTATTCTGTGTGGCTTTGATTATACCATATATATTATACTATACATGTATATCTGAATAATTTTTTAGTTATATTGTTTGATGTGTTGGCTTGTCATATTAACTACAATGTGGTTACCTCTAATTCAAATCCTGGTTAAAACGTATTTAATAGTAGTATTACATTTATTTTTAAATATAGAAAACTTTGGATGAAATTTGTTTTAATAATTATGTTAACTATAAATAAAATAGGAAAAAATTTTATATTTCTATTAATTACACTGATTATCAACAATTCTGTATCTATAGACAAAGTCGGCAAACTCAATGGAATTCTTTATGGATTGTGTTCACTCATCAGGTTTGTTTTAAATACTTTAATGAATTAAAGAAAATTTCATAATCATCATTATGAATATATATTTTAGAGCAGCAAGTCCATACCTTTTTGGTATAATATATTCTTGGTCAATATCCCAGAAAATATTATCATTTCCTTTCGATGTCAATCTATCATTTATAATTTTATCACTTAATGGATTCATTTGTACTATTTTTATAGTTATAAGGAAATAAAATTAAACTTCCAATTTGTTTCTAAAATTAAAAAATTAATAGTTATTTACAGAACTAGTATTGATATATGTGAATAGGTTGTAGTTAGTGTTGTAAAATTTACCTAAAATTTCAAAACCGGTTTTATTGTCCAATATAACCAATTTCGGATGTTCATGGTAACCCAATTTAATTTTATAACGAGGTTGAAAAAATTTTAAATCAGGTAATCACTGCCAGAGATTAATCAATATAATTTACAATCGCGCAAGCATACGGGACATTTTAATTTTATAATAAATATTTCACCAATTTATTGTTTCATTAATTCACAATTTCCATTGAATCAAAATCACGCATAATAACGAAAATGGTAGCTAAATGTAGATAAAAACTGTTTTGAAATAGTGGAATTAACAAATTATATAAAAACAGAAATAAAAAATTGGTTGAAAATATTGTCAAATATAAAAAATGGTGAAGATTAATTAAAAAAATTATTTTCATTCAATTTGTTTAAAAACACCAGTGGATCAATTATTTCATAATTGAGTCGATTTCTTATTGAGGAGATGAAATATTTAGATACCAAAAAAAACTTTTCACGCGTAATTAATGTGGACTTTATATATAACGTTATTTGGATTCCTCTTAAATAGAATTAACTATGATAATAGGTTTAGATATTGTGGCACAAATTATTTCTTGATGGGTTGTTTCTGTTGCAGATGATGTAATAGAATTTTCAATTAAAATTGCATCTACTTCAGCGCAAAATAAAAGATTATTAAATTTATGAAAATAAAAGATAATTTCATCTTCAGATAATGAAAAGAATTCAACGGTATATTAGGGTATGCACTTTTTTAAGAAACAAAAATTATATTTGCATATAGGTGTGTTTTTGTGTGCTGATCACGAATATGCACAAATTAATACGTTTAATTGAAATTTTCTCTGTCTATATTTAAAACGCATGATATTTATTATTTTAGAAATTTGAACTGTAGTTTATTACTTATTAATTTTATATAATTATTATTACTATTTTAGTAGCTTAACGATGTTAGAAAACGAATGACTGACCATCAAATTATTTATTTGATTAGTCAATATGAGATTAGAACAAATATGAAAAAAATTTAACATTTTAAATACAAACGAAGCAGGAATTTACGTTTTTGTAAAAAAAAATTAAGAAAAATACGAAAAGAAACTTACATTTAGTTATTTTTTTTAATTTCTTAATTGATAAGCGCAACTTCGTTAATAATATTTTTAAAATACAGTTTTTGACATAGTGATTTCTATTCAAATATAGATATTATCTACCTGGTGGTTTTTGAAAAATAGCAAAATTTAAAATAAATATGATTCCCTAATGTAGATGTATTAATTTCATGTAATCATATATTATCGTGATGAGATTACAATTTTGACTTTTGTGTTATCCAGTGCTATTTGATTTTTCATTTTTTAAAACAATGGGTAATTTGGGGTGTTAACCATGAATGTATAACATTTTGAAATTTATGATTATCTTTATCATGTTAAAATTTATGTCAGTGTCTATATTTATATAAATTATAGGACTGGTTTGATTTAAAATAAGCAACAATATGAGTTTTTTACATGAACCATACAATTTTTTACAATGAAATTTTCTATAAAACTGTATTAGAAATTGTATTTTTAAAACTCTACCCATTTTATTTTTTTAAATAAATACAGTAAGACCTCTCAATACCGCCATTTTGGTATTTCAATATTTATGACGCTATTGAGAGTATAACGTTGTAACGAATAAATACATAATTAATAAACATTAAAAAAATTAATTATATTGAGGTATTGAGGGGTGGCGCTATTCATAGGTGTGCCTGTAGCTACAATCAGACATACATATGCTTATCTAAATTGTTTTAATGATGTTATTAATAAACAATAAATAAATAAAATATTATTTAATTTAAATCAGCAATTTTAAGCAAATAAATATCATTTATAATTTATAATTTATTAACATTATAAATAAATTTATAGCATTTTTAGTGTAGATATTTCGGAATTAATGTACATTGTACAAACATGTAAATAGTACGTATACATGAGATAATTTGCAAAATAATTTTGATAAATAAATAGTTTTTAACTGTGATGTCACATTTAAAAATATCCCAAAAATGATTCACACAGTCACCTCCAGATTTTCATTCAGACTTTAATAGTTATAGAATTTTATAAATAAATATTTGTTTAAAGTCCACACCTTATAAAATGTCAATAAATACTTTATTTAAAATTTAATAAAATATACATGAAATTACTGTGTAAATCTATAAAAAGAATCGTTTTGTCGAACACTGACATTGAAGTAGATTTTAAGCTTTATATATGCTTAACAGTCAATTCCGTAAAATAAATAATTATTTTTGAATATTTTAAATTTCGGTTTTAGTTAATTTTCATATATTCAAATTTCTACAATCAGTTATTTATGCCAGAACAAATCATTGTATGTTTCTAAAAAATATTTATCCTGAAAATTAACATTATAGAGCATTTTAAGAAATGAAGATGTAATTGCCAAATATATGGGATTAATAAATTCATCATATTACGTAGCACAAGGCGTATCAAGGTTATCTTTAATTTAATTTCAAAATTAATTTAATAATAATTTACTTTTTTTAATATGCTTATTTAGTGTGATATGGGGCTATTTATTTGATAAATTCAATACAAGATTGCTTTTGATGATTACATTTCTATTAACAGGATTATGCACATTTTTTTATGGATTTGGTGGAAGTATATATTATCTTGTTCTTTTTAAGATGCTATTAGGATTATCTTCGGGTAATAATCATTAATTATTAGCTGGGATGTTATATACTTTGTACAAACAATATATAGCTCTGCTGATGGCAAATTATTTAATTCTACCAAATTAAGAAATTAAATACAAGTGTATTAAAATTTTACTTAAATTTGTATTTCATTTTTTTATATATAAATCATTTAAAAAAATATTGTACAACTATTTTTACAAACTGTAAAAACAATTACTATTTTGATGAAATATTTTTAAAAATATGGGCAACAAAATAGTCATTTCATTGATCGTGGTAATGCAACGTGCTCAAATTAAAAGTTGTAGTATTGTCGCCACAAATAAACATAAACCATAATTACTGTTTTTTAAATTGATGTGACATTAATTTTTTAAATAAACTGTTAAATAACAGTCGATTTGATTTTATGAGCTGGATTAACTAATTAACATTAGAATAAAAATTAAGTAATATAAATAAATATTAAAATTTAGGTTCAGTGATTATTTCAAAATCGGCAATTAGACTTTATTCGTCACCGGAAAACGAAAGTTTTTATGCAACTGCATTCACCGTTGGAATGGCGATAGGTTTAGTATTGAGTTCATCTATAACTGGTAAATAAGCAAAATTGGCATATACATTATATCAATTATAATAATAATATTGTATACATATGTCATATGTTGTATTTTTTAAATGTATCTAACATATATTTAGGATACATAACGAATCCACTTAAATATTATAATATGGACCCAGAAAAATACGTATTTTTTAAAAATTATCCATATTCACTTCCCGGTATGTTTTGTTCTTTTCTCTGCATATTAGCTATTATCATGTCTTTTCTGATGATGCCAAAGCATAAGCCAAAAAAGTAATTTAATAAAAAATATTAATAATGGTGTTAATAAAATATAATATGTTATAATGCTAACAATAACTGTATTGATTAATATTAGATTATCAAAGGTTGATTTTATTTCAATTTCAGATTCCAATTTGTTAATCACTCTAATATACATATTATAATTGTTCATTAATATAATATTAAAATATAACTTTAATTAATTACACTGTACAACACTAAAAAAATAGCAAAATAAAATCTATATACTATGTAGTTAAAATGTGCTAAAAATTATATATGTCTATATATGATATATGTTTAATCGTTTAAATTTTAGTCGCTTTTAAGATTTAGTTCTAGAGAAGTTAATTTCCCTTCAAAATGTTGCATGAAATTACTCTTATAAATAGTATAGTATTAAACAAAATTTTGATATTAATTATATACATAAGAATATATATGTTATATATGTATAACAAATTTAACAATTGCCAAGTATACCAGATATTATTTCCTCCAAATATCTAGTACAAAATATATTCCAATTAGAAAATGTACCCAGAAGGTTATCATCTGGTATCGATACTAGCAATTATGATTCCTAGGATCCTAGTTTTAATGATAATAAAATAGTACCAGGAATGAAAGATTTGAATGATATAATATGTATTAGCAAAGCATCGAACACAATCAGTGAAAAACAAAGTCTTGAGGTGTGACTGACAAGAGTGTGAAATCTACATTTAATTGCAAAATACACTCCGATCAGCATAGTGAACGGTTTCATCAAACACTGAAATAATTTGAGGACAGATTTGCTGGAAAGAAAATAATATTATTGATAAAGGATTATGTGTGGTTCATATAAAACACCACATTGTCATATTTAATTTATTTACGTATTTGTATTATAATAAAATTTTTATATATTTTCATAATAAAACTTTTTTTTAAACTGAGAAAATGAAAAATTAAGACCAGAACATTATAAACTGCTTGATACAATGGTAACTTCTTTTTCAGGTAAATATAATATATGTATAAAAGTTTTGCTATTTTCATAAAATACCAATTTTTATTTCAAAAAACAGGTCATGTTTAGAGCCAACTTCTCACATAGTGTCGAAGAGTTCATTTTTTTAAGGTTATGATATTTTGGCGTGAAACTAACTTACCTATTAGTAATGAATTACTATATTATCAATCAAATCATTTTATCTCGTGCATTTTGAAATCAATAACAGAAACTTAAAAATATATTTTTCTGATCATTAAAATCTTTATTAATTGATTTATACTTAAATTAAAAAACTCACATTACAAATATATAGATCTATTAAATACGGTCAAATTTTTTTTCTCGATTTTTCCATTATTTTTCATCAGTTAAAAAATTCAATTTAGTTTAGATAGAACATAACTGTATTCTATATATTATATAAATTATCTTATGTATACTTTTTAATTAGAGACTATCTAATAATTACAATCAGATCATACATAATCAGATATAATGTTCGAATCCTGACAATGCGGTCTTTACAATAAAATAAATTTTTTGCTGCTATTTTGAAAATTTTCGAAAAATGTTGTACAGTGTTATCATCCATGTGGGTCTGTTTAATGACTGGTCTTATGTATTTATGAATATTGAATTGTTTAGATCAATTAAAGATATAAAAGTAATAAATAAAAATACAAAATCGTTGAAACAAATATGCACAAAACTTTATAACAATTATTGGTATTTTTTTTATTCTTTACCAGTGATTAACCTTAATCAGAATCAGTTATTAATCATAAAATCTTAAGAATAAACACTTAGTCTACACTATTTAAAGGTTAATTTCAAAAAAAGTAAAGTTGATTTCAAAACAAACTTTTATTCTAAAAATACGATATTAATCAAGACATTATACATAAGAAATAAATATACTGAAAAACTAAAAGGAATGACATTTTAATGTGCATTTAAGGATAATTGTTACTTTAAGATAATAAAAATGTATTTACATAAAAAATTAATTTCCAACCTCAAGATCATTTAATTGTAGAACACTGGCAAAATGTTTTTAAATATAATTTACAAAATGCATAGATTGTAAAATTGTAATTTTATTTTTAAATAGATAGATTTTATTCAAACTACTGTCAATTATTTGGTCTACATGTCTAATACGAAACTCCGTAATGGTTAGATTTCGGGGATTTTCATGTCTTATTATATGATACTGAGCCGAAAGGCTATTTTTGATTTGTGATTTAATTGTATTCCATTATATTTAACATTACTTTTTTTAAAATTTATTTTTAAATGGTGTAAGTTTCTGTCTTAGATTATTTTAAACATTGATTAAAATAAAATATAATAATTATTATTATATAATTATTATAATACAATCAACTGTTTAGTACTCGCAACATTATATGTTCAATAGCTTCATATTGTTTCATATCATTTGCTATCATCCCACAGGATTCAATTCTGTTTTCATGGCTGTCAACTTCAGTATACCAAGGTATTAATATATGATCTACTGTTAATATTAATATTAATATTTTTTAAGAAATTTTGCACTTGCAAACAAAATTTTCAGTTATATCAACATTTTTTTTATTACTAGTACTAGTAAAATTTTATTTCAAAATATTTACACATTAGGTATCTTTAATTCTACCTATTTCTAATTTATATATACAAGTATATATATTATATATATAGGTGGACTGCATTTGGACACTCGTGAAATATCAAAATATTTATCTGCAACATATTTTTTACCGCCAATAATATTGATATTAGTTTCGACTAGATTGCTTTATAAAATCGATATTACTTTTGTAATTTTTTTAAATTGTGATGAAAAGTGATGTGACAAATAAGTGATGACTTTACGGTCAAAAAAACATTTTAGTATTCATATATTTTTTTCCGAAATATTTTATTAAAACAAAAAATGTAAAATAATTAAATTCCGAAAATTAAAAAAAATAATTATTTTGATAGATATTATTCCAGTTCATATAAATACAAAATTTGAACCCCAGAAATCTACGCATTACCGATGAAAAATAATTGTTAATATATTATCAACAATATTTTTCAAATATTTCGATTAAAATAAAAATTGAAAATGTAAATTAATCCTACAATTTCAAAAAAACTGTGTATTGAAAGTCTACACCTTTCCAATAAAGAAATATGGGTGAAAATCTATGTAATTCGTTCCTTCGGATTTTTTTTCATTGGTACACAATTTTTAAATCTCAAATTTTATATTTTTAAATTATTTTGTATAAAATCTAAATTAAAACTACAACAACGATTACTAAAAGTAAATGAATTAGATTTTCAACGTGAATGTATTTTTTTGGTAGAATAAAAATGTGCCTTCGGCAGAGCTAGGTTCTGTTTGTACGTAGACATAACAGTCAACCTAGTCATAATATATAATCGTGAATTTTTAGTTATATTGTATCAGTTGCTGCATAACAATTTGTACAACAACATTAATTCCGAATCTACGAATGTTCATAAAAATGTATTTTTTATATTTAAATGTATACAGTATTCTCTCTATAACTCGCCATTCTTGAAATTTAGAAAAAGTTGGCGAGATAGAGAATTCAAAAATATACAAAAGGTAGATAAAGCTATTATAACGTATAATGGCAACCTAAAATAATTAAAGTCTAAATTGAATTTTAATACAAATGATTAAGTTTAATGCAAAATATATAATTATTTTATTTTAAAATTTATTTTATCAAAACGTCCATTTTTACAAATAAAATTAATTAATTAATTTTTTAATTAATAAATATTTTCAAAAAATTAAATTTTAATTAAAAAATGAGTGTAGTAAATCAGTAAATAGCATAAACTCTCTTAAAAACTAGTTTTTGTAAGTGTAATACAGTCAGTTCTGTTGTATATAAACATGAAGGGACCAGGTTTTGATCATGTTCATATTATACTGTAATATGAACATATATGAATGGCGATAATAATATTATAATTAAAAGTTTCGAAATGTCAAATCAATGTTTGTTCAAACAAAACTGTCATGTTCATATTAAAATGAGTTCATATTCTAGGATCTTCATATAGAACATAATTAATTGTATACATATTCTCTTTTTTAACAATAATTAAATGTATTATCCATATAATATATACAGTTGAGTTATACACATTCAATGCAATATACATGTATTTATTAATATGTATATCAATGCTACGTTATTTCGCATTTTCAAGCTGGTGGGACCTGACATATGTAAATGATGTACCGAGTTATTTGTACTTAATTTTTTACATGATTTAGGCCAATTGTATTAGTTATATCGGTAGTTTCACTTATTACCATAAATAATATTGGAAAGACCTTTATATTCCTATTTATCACTTTAATAATCAATAATTCTGTGGATGTAAGTAAAGTTGGAAAAGTTAATGGAATTGCTTATGGAACGTGCTGCTTTATAAGGTAAATATTAATATAGTTTATACGGTAGTGTGACCGGTGATGAGGGGTAAAATGAACAGTTTCCAGTAGGAATGTGATATTTAACACTTTTTTTTTCAATTGTATTGTCATCAACGAATAAAGTCGCGTATAGTTGCAATGAAAAAAATAATTAAATTAGATAAAAATTTATGGAACAGCTTGTTAATTAAAAGATACCATAAAATAATATACGAAAATTGAAATATAACTTTATTTACTATAATATTACTATTATATAATATTATAATAATATTATTATATTACTTATTATAATACTCTAATTTTATGATAAGATACTATGGTTATGGTTTGAGTAGTCTTGTGTTGATCGCAATGTTTGGTTATTCACTTTGTATTTTTAAATTAACTTCTACCTTATTTATTTTTGTTTTTAATAATAATTTTGTTAATGAAAAATAGTAATTTTGTTTATCGTTAATATCGTTTAATTACACAGTCCAACATTTTTTGAAATATTTCAATTAAATAGAACCATTTATATTTTATTGTGTAGTTCACGGTATTGCGATAACGGTGACACTTTTTATTCTATCTGAATCGTTTTAATTTTTAAATATAATGAATATTGTTAAATGAGTTGAATATAAGAGTTATAAAGTAGCACATTTTACTATATTAATAGCAGGGGTGTCAGACTCAATTTGCTGAAATATGAAACAATATAAATGGAATAAGTGTAAAAAATGTAATAATGAATAAATAAATCATAAAAAATATATGAAAAATACTGAAATATAAGAAATATGTGTAAAAAATTGTTAATGAAAATAAAAATTTATATTATAACGCGGGCCCGCACATTTCATAATTTGGGGCCGCATAATTGACACCCCTGATTTATAGTAAAGTTATTTTCACTTTAATCTTATAACTAATTTTGACCCTTTCCAATAATTTTGCTCAAATTTTTTTTAACAGGTGTGTATTGGATACTTAGTTTCAAGACACTATAAAGAAAAAATCAGTAAAATTTTAAAAATTAGGGCAGAAGTGCAGCGTTTTTTTATAAATATTTGTTTTTCTAAAATAAAGTAGATATTTTTATATAGAGTATATACATTGAAAAGTGCTGATTGTGGTATATATTAAATTATATCATAGTTCGATCGATATTTTTTATAAATAAACTTTAGAGAACTATTTTTTTGAAATCGAAATTACAAGATATCAATAAAAAATTTTAATCATGACAGATTGGTGTTTTTCGTGCACCACACATTTGATGAGACCTATTAATTTTTTGCGTTATATCCTTGTTCAAAATGTGTTTCATGAGCATTATGTAAAAACATTAGCAACATTTGGTAGGAACCCATGCTCATCGTGGTATTTTGCCATAAAATGACTCATAGATATCGCTACACTTTTTGGATATTTAATTTTTAGCTTCTTTTTGGGTTCATCCAGTAAACTTCACAAATAATACAAAATTTTTCAACTTTTATAAAATCAATCATTCTCAATATAATATAATACAATATAATAATTAACCTATTCTATTTATTATAAATTTTGTAGCATTAGTAATTTATAAGAGTAACACTGTTTCACCTTACTTTCACGTTTGTTCATGGAATTCTTTGATGATCCTAGAGATATAATTTTTTTCTAGTTATATTTTTGAGTGTTGACCAATCTTATTAAACGTTTAATAGTTATATAATAGTTAAACGGTATCCTCAATTATCCTTTACTAAGTAAAGTTTACTTATATAAAATGGAATGTCTGTGTGTCTGTCTATGTGTTTTTTACAGTATATTGGAAATATTAACAGTCCCAAAATTTAAAAAAATCTAAATTTCTAATTCAGTTTCCGAATTTAAGTTCTTCAGTCTCAAAAACCCAATTTTTTCTTTTGTTAAAAAAATAAATCAGCCCAAAAATTTAATAAAACATAAATTATTGGATAGTGTTTAAAATGATAAACATAATAATAAATGGCACTCCTAAAAAAGTGCATTTTCAGAACCAAAACCACAAATTGCCCTTTTTTAAAAAAATTAAAATAGTCCTAGAATTTAAAAAAAAATATATTTTTGATACAGTTATATCCAGTGAATACACCCAAAGAATTTCAATTTGAAAAAGTGAAGCCTTCACGGTAAAAAAACCATTTTAGTACATTTTAGTATTTTTTATTTTAATTATAATCAAACTATTTTAAAACAAAAAATTTAAAATTAAAATGATTTGAAGTGTTAATATTTTTTTCCATATTGGGTGCGCCGCAACAATAAAAAGTTGTATAATGATGATTAATCAATGATAATATTTAATGATTACAGTAATACCTCACTTTAACGATCCACTTCGTTCCAAATTCTTGTTCGTTAAGCTGGAATTGGTTAAGCGAGATTCTAATTTACATTTACGCAATATAAAAATATTATAAATATGCAAAATAAAGAGCAGTTTCTTCTTCTTGCACTGGCTATTTATGAAATTAAGTTTCAGACATTTTTCTATTTAATTCTATGTATTTTAATTTGTTATAATGTGGGAGTTTTGTTAAGTGAGGTTTTACTGTATTTAGATTATTTTAAATGTATTATGAAATGTATTGTTTCTTAGATCACTCGGACCGTTTTTATTAGGAAATATATATGCATGGTCCATAACAAATGATTATATATTTCCATTTGATATCAATCTATCCTTTCTAATACTATCCTTAAGTGGATTTTTTTGTATTATAATTGTTGTCATGAGAAAATAATGTTCATAATATTATACATAATATTTGTACATATACATGTATTTATGTCTTTAATAAAACTAAATTTTATGAATCATTAAACAGTATTTCCTCTCTATGAATTATGTTCTGAAATTTAATATATACCCCGATAAGTTATATTAAACTTTCTTATCCAATGCACTGTAAAGTTTCACACCTATGTAAGAATTAAAGACAATTAATTAATGTATTAACAGTCAATACAGTTAGACAGTTAGACAATCAATAATGTATTAATAATTATAATATAACAATTATTATAAATATAAAAATAGATCGCAATAAAAATAGTTAACGCCATCTATGCGAGTTGCGTTTGTCACTTTAAATGTATCACATAACAAATGTGAAAGGAAAAATTAGATACAATGCATATACAATGTATATTATACATGGTTAGGGGTGATTATGTTAAAGCCTGTTTTTATTTGAAATAAATAATCTTCAAATATAAAAACATTATAAAATTCTGTTTTTACCATTAAGCCTTAATGGTAAGGCGTAAATTTGAAAATTTCTGAGACAAAACGTTTTCTGTGTCTAACTGGAAAAACTCAATTATATTTTAAAAAATATAAGACTCCTATATTGTTTGATGAATCATAAACGAATGTGGATTATAAGCGTGAAAGCAATCATTTTGAAAATTATTATTGGTTTATTTTCTTATAATAAAAAAAAAAGTAGAATTCATACAATATTCTACAGTCGATACAATTGCTATAATAGTAACGGTTTGAATGGTTGTAATTTCACAGATTGTAAAAGATAGATGTATTAAAATTTAATAATTAAAATACATTATTTTCTATTTTTACTACTTTTATATTTTGTATACAGAGCATTTATGCAATATGTCAGCAGATGAAAACCAAGTATATTTTCTATTCCGTACAAAAAAAAAGAATAATTAAATGCTTCATCATAATTGATCTTGGAGTTCCATAAACATTTAACGATAAAAATGACACCTCCAATTTTCATACAAACTAACATAATGATCAAAAGACATTCAATTAATAGAGCTTTTATAAAATATGGAATACGAGTTTTATTTGAAATATTGATGTGAAATGTGTCCATAAACGACGACAATCTTTTAATGACAGTGCGCTTCTTATTATCTCTATGTTCATCAGACAATAAAGAATAATTTGGATCAATGATATCCAATTGTTCCAAGGACCTTTTTCTAAAAAGATAGAATATATGTGCACATGGAATGCATGTAAAAATTCCAATACATGCTTGAATAATACAGCATACCATTAACATAGTCAAAAGCAAATTGAAACTTATATTGACAGATACTATAAATAATATAACTGTTGAAGTGTTGATAATATTCAGTAATATGACAATTAATGCCACTGGATTACTAAATATTTTTCTTACAACATACTTAGAAGTAAGAATTTTATTTATTCCGTAAAGTTGAATTACTATGGCAGTCAGTAATAGTGGTGCCCCAGAACATGAGGAAAATACTTTCATCTTTAAACTATCTTTACCAATCAAATATACGACATTACCGCTGAATCGTATTATTGACATAACAAGTATCATGAAGTGTATCACAAAATAATACACTATGGATCTTTTTCCTTTCCAGTATATGAGAAATACAAATAAAATTACAGCCATAATTGCTTGAATTAGATTTAAAACTAAATATATCCAATTCAAAAACGATGTAAGCATGTTTCGCTTATTATATATTTTAGAAAGTATAATAAAGTAATGTATAATTATATATTATTATAATAGTATAAATGAAAATAAGATGAATATATGTATGTAGGTTTGTATAAACTTAAAAATTAATCGAATTATTGATTATATTTCTAATTTAAAATTATTAGAAAGTCATAATAATTATTAATGTCATGTAATGTAAATTATTGTATTTATTTTGATTATTAAAATTATTGGTACATACTATTTATTTTTCAAGAAAAAAAAAATGGTGACAAGTTTAATTATTTCGTGGTTCACATTTCCAAAAATTTTAAGAACGTGTGACCATAAAAAATACATACAAAAAATTTTAAATTATTTGACATTAAATGTAAAGCGAAAATAACGTATGTATTATAGTTATTCCATTCTGTAGTTTTTTTAAAAATATAGAAAAAAATTTATAGATATTTTTTCCATTTAATTTGATGCGGATATATGAATATTTTTAATTTTTGTCAAAAAAAATCACAGTGACCTTTACGGTGTTTCACATATTCAAAAATTTCAGATTTTTCACGAAATTTAGTATATAAAATGATTAAATTGATATAGAAATCAGTATAATGCAAACAAATTTATATAAAATCTTTGTTTTAAGGTGCCCCAAAAGAAATGAGTTTATAATGTAAAATTTCATAATATAAATAAATTTAAATTAGTAAAATGAACATATTGGATAAAATCTGATGTAACATAATTATGTCGTTATTAGTAAGATGAATTGCATTATGTCGAATTATCTTGAATAATGTCGAGATGCATTAAATTAAATTCATGTATATTAGAATAAAATCACCATAATCGTTAAAAATAAATAATATTACAAATAACTTTATTTATATTTATAATTTATATAATAATATATAATATAATATAATTTATATAATGAATAATTTATAATTATCAAATAAATAAATAAAAAATAAACATTTTTGTAGAGTTAAATTTAAATATCAAAAATAAATTTAAAGTGAATTATTAGCACTTAAGATTATTTTGTTATAATTTTTATAAAAAATTTTAAATTTTATTTGACACTGAGAAAGTTTAAATCCATTTTGAGAAAATGGCTAAAGTCAAAAATGTAACTTTTTAATATAAAAATTGAATAGTCCTTGAATAAAATCTGAGTTTTCAACTTTTCAATTTGAATTAAAATCATATACATTATGATCAGATGGATTACCCACGGCCGCAAATAAACGCTATTAGGCCGCATGCGACCGTACGTTGTGTACCCGGCTCTAGAAAATAAAAAAAATTTAAAGGGGTTGAATGATTTTAAAAAATAATGTACTAGGGTTTTTGAGAGTTGCCAATGACACTCAAAAAGAAAGTTTATGGGCTTTAACTATAAAAAAAAAGAATTCATCATTATGATTTTATACATTGAAAGATCTTTCTGTTGGGGTAACTTCAAACAAAGTTTTTATTAAATATTTTTCCACTTTCCTTTTTTTGATATTTCCTTTATACGGATTTTAAAATTATAAATATTATCATAAATTTAAATATAAACAAAATATATATTCAAAGACAAAACCCAAATTATATTTTTTTTTTCATGAAAACAGCCCTAGAATTTCAAAAAATTTACAGGTGGTACAATTGTATCCTGTTAATAATTAACGGTCCGAAAATTATAAAAAAAATTATTCTGATAAAGCTTATTCCAGTTGATATAAATACAAAATTTCAATCCCATAAATCTACGCATTCCCGGTGAAAAATAATTTTTAATATATTATTAACTAATATTATTCAAATATTTCGATTAAAATAAAAATTGAAAATGTAAATATTGATCCTACAATTTCAAAAAAAATGTGCATTGAACGTCTACTCATTTGCAATAAAGAAATATGGATGAAAATCTATATAATTTATTCCTTCGGATTTTTTTTCATTTTCAAAACATTTTGTATAAACTTTAATTAAATTATAACACTACAGCAACGAATTTATAAAACTATTATGTATTAATACATAATTGTAATTTATTAAATACATGTATTATAATTATACTAATTATTTTTATTTGGTCTTTTATGAATATATTTAAATATTTATTATTTATGTTTAAGTTAAGATTTAATATAATGTTAATTTTAGTTTTAAATTTAAATTTTAGGAGTGTTTTTATAAACAATTTTTACTTGTTCTTAAAATTAAGATTGGAACCGACTCGATTCGAGTACAGACTTCAAAACTGTTGATATCGTTGGTAAGATATTTACAAATTTTAATAAATTTATTATAAATATTTCCAGTTTTATTAGTGTGAAGAAGTAAAAATTCGTGGAATGTTGATTTCGTTAAAACAAAGTTGTGAAACACTTTTATAAACCAATAAATTGTACCATTAAGAGTGAATGATGAGAGAAATTTGATCTTAATTATGAAATTATTGAAATTAAACAATTCCATAATGTGAAAAAATGAAACAGTGCCAACTTGGAAGTCAAAATTAATATATTTACTCTAAATATATAAAGCAAGTAAAATTTGCCAGAATGCTACATACATGATTTTAACATGTAATATGTATAATAATAACGTATATGTATAATAGGGTGTTAACTTTTTTCTAATAACAAAAATACAGGGTTATACACGATGAGAAAAAAATTCTAAGAACGGTTGTATCATTCTTTAAGCCTAAATTTTAAAAAACATCGGCCTGCTCAATGGAAATAGTTTTCATAAATAAGATTTATAACATTGTGCGTAACCTTGCCATTATGTTTATATTATTTATTAAAATTTGTTATTTCTATTGACAACAATCTTACCTGCCTGCGAAAAAATTAAAATGGGTCTAATTAATTACAAAAAAATATTTTTTTCTCTCTATTTTATATTCAAAATTTCATAAGTAATTGCTAAATTTTTTTTGTGTCAAAATAATATAAACGTAATATAATTAACATAAATCACATAATGAAATTCAGCTCAATGAAAAATAATAATTATTTTGATTCTAATCAGATTGCAATGTTTCATTTCTTCCATATTCTATCTGTAAAATAAAAGGAATCGTCAATAAATACGTAAATAGAGGTTGATAGAAGTATAGGTTAGCATCATGTAGATATCTTTGAGAAGCAACATTTTTGACAAAACTGTAATCCGTATATAAAATCTCACAGAAATTATATAACACGGAGATAAGGTTGATGAAATTTTAAGGAAGCCAAATTCGTAACTGTTGGACCCATTCAAGTTGTATGGTTGTAAGTTGTATCATAATGATACATTTAAAAAAGTTTATTTCATCATATGTACAATTTTTCAGTTAGGTGTTCTATTATAGAATTTACTTTTAAAAAGAAACCTTTCCACTTCTATTAAACAAAATTATTTATACTATTTCTCAGATTCTTTACGGGGTGAAGTAACGACAGTACCATAAATACTTTCAAATGCCTACATAAATTAGATCGGTTACATGCATTGACGGTGAATTAGATAATGACACCGTTAATCGACTTGAACTTAATAATAATCATAAAAAATAATATAATAATAATAAAAGTCAGTTCAAAATATTATGGGTATTTTTAAATTGCAGAGCAGGCCGATATTTTTGTAATACTATTAAAAACAAACACCCCAGATGTTATTTTTATTGCATTTCTCATACCGTATGGCCTGTATTTTTTTAATTTCTAAAATTCGGTCAAAAAGTTAACACCCTAATGTACAATGTACATAATTGTAACTGTTTTAATATAAATCTAAAAAGAACATTAGTACAGTAGAAATTCGAACAGTGACAACTTCGAACGGGTGACCACCTCTCAAAAGTGACCACTTTTTAAGACAATATAACAAATTCATACTAATATAAATAAATTTCTCTTTGGAAAACTGACCAAAAATATAAATTAAAACATGTCAATGGTTACACATTTACAATTGTTAATAAATTTAAATTTGTATAAACTAAATTACACGTGATGTCAATTGATAACACAATTAACAACTGATAAAAAAAATGAAATTGTCAAAATCCTATTAAAAAAAAACTCATCTCAAAGAAAGTTGGCTGAATTGTATAATGTATCCAAAACAACAATACAAAAAATTTTTTAAAATACAGATTGATCATATCAAAGGCTAATAGTTGAAACAGGAGTTATGAACATGTTGGAACTACTAAGAAAATATAATGTTCCAGTTTCCGGTCCAATGATACAATCTTATGCTCTGAAAATTTCTTCAAATTTAAAAATTGAAGATTTCAAATCGTCGCAAGGATGGTTGTACTTGTCTAACATAAAATGTATTTTTTTACATCCCAACACTACAATTTAATTCAACCTCTTGACGCCCGCATAATTAAAAATTTTAAATACAATTATAAAACATTATTCTTAGAGAGGATATGTTAATAACTTGAATATATTTAAAATATCCTCAAATTTTTCTTTGCTTAGGTTAATAGTTTAATCATTCATTTCTAATATGAGAAATAAATTAGGTAACCAATAAATAAATTATCCATCATTTTTTATATCTTACATATGTATTATTCCGTTTGATGAATATTAATATCGGCTACTCAGTATAACCATCGTCAATTATTTTATATTATTTAAAAAAGAGAATTTATTAATTTATTTATTTATTATTTAACTTTTACTTGTTTTATCGCTTCTCCTTTTTGCATATAAACAATGTATTGAGAAAGACAACAGTAAGGCGGCATAGCTAGTTTCAATTACACTGCGGCATTGAACTATATTAAGCATAATAGATCTATAATGGGTTATTCCGTGATTTAGAGACATTATCAAGTAATAAATAAATACCATTCTAACTACTATAAATGATGAAATGATAAAACATTGAACAAATATGGCTTTTACAAAGAATGGAATTTTTGTTTCATTTTTCACATCAATTTTGAAAGTATCCATAAAAGAAATTATTCTACTAAGCGGAGCTTTAGTTTGAACGTCCTTTTCTAACTTTGTGAGGTAATCAGCATCCAAAATGTCATATTTTTCAATTGTACGTTTTCTAAACAAGTAGAAAATGTATCCACACGGCAAACACACAATAAACCCTAAGATAATTTGACTTACATTGCAAATCAATAACATGGCCATAGCAACTGTGTCATCAGATGTATTTGTTATTATCACAATAACCGTACTAATGTTTAATAAGTTTAGCAATACTATTATCAATGCTCCTGAATTGCTGAATAATCTTCGAACATAATATTTTGAATTTAATATTTTAATTATACCGTATAAATGAGATATAGAAGCGACTATAAGCAATGGTGTGGCAGAACAACTGGATATAACACTAAGTGTAAACGTTTCTTTGTTTATTATATGCATAATATAGTTTATAGCTCGAATTCCAGACATTAAAAATAACATTATGTGTATGACACCGTAGTAGGCTATCGAACGTTTACCCTTCATTGTTATCATAATCATGAATATAATTGATGATATACATATTGTAGTCGTTATTATTAAAAATATGTAATTGTAAGCAGCCAGAAAATCCATTTCAATTTATCGACCTTAAAAATGTTTTTAGAAAACAGCAAAGTAAATATTTTACATATTGAAGGTAAATTTTTAATATTTGTACTAACAATGTCTTAATAAAAATTGCGTAGCAATGAAAAAAATTCCAAAGTAATGAATTATATAGATTTTTACCTATATTTCTTTATTGGAAATGTGTAGACGTTCAAAAAAATTTTTTTTGAAATTGTATGATCAATATTTACATTTTTATTTTAATCGAAATATTTGAACAATATTGGTTGATAATATATTAAAAATTATTTTTCATCGGGAATGCGTAGTTTTCTGGTGTTGAAATTTTGTATTTATATCTATTAGAATAATCTTTTTTTAATTTTTGAACCGTTAATTATTTCATTTTTCATTTTAATAAAATATTTCGAAAAAAAATATATGAATACTAAAATGTTTTTTTGACTGTGAAGTTGTCACTTATTCGGATTGAAATTTACTGTGTGTGTTAACAGGATACAACTGTAGAACCTGTAAATTTTTTTAAATTATAGGGCTGTTTTCATTAAAAAAAAATTTGTGGTTTTGGCCCTGAAGATTTTGAAATTTAAATTTATGATAATATTTATGATTATAAAATCGGTATCGGAGAATATATTTTTTTAAATTCTCGAATATGTTTTGATTTTCAAAAAAAGGACAATGGGCTTTTTCACTTGTAAGATGTGAGTTTGGGAGGTTAAAATTTATTTTTCTAACACCCCAAAAAAAACTGTAAGAATGTGGAATTTATAAGATTTTAAGATTTGTAGTTATTAAAATAAACTTTACCACACACACAAAAAAATATTGCATAGCATATTATATACTAAAAATAACTGAACAAAACTAAATATTTAATTTTACTAGTGGGCGGTTAATAAAATGTCTACAAAAAGTTTCAGAACCCTGATTTACAACATGGGCAGTTAAATAATGTCAATTACATAATAATGTTTATTTTTAACATCAATAAAAGTTCACATTATGACGTAAATATATTGCATTAGAAGAAAGAGATATCATACTGAATCCTAAAATAATTTCAATGACATCACCATATAACAAGAGATGATTGTATACACATTGATTATCATCCAATGTCATCGATTTGAGAAACTTTATCAATTGTGCAATGGAACTGAACTGAAAACCAATATTAATCAAAATAAAGATAGATTGAAGGAAAAAGATTTTTACAAAAAATGGCACATTCATTCGGTTTTCCACATTGATTTTGAAAGTATCCTTGAATCGTGGCAATTTTTGTATGTAATGCATAGATATTGAAATTTTTCTGCAGTGAACTTCTGACAAATAAGTAGAATCAATAATTTCATATGTAGGATTTTTGCGCTTAATAAATAGGTAAAATATTTGTATCCCTATTAAACATGTAATAATTCCGAAGCAACAGTTTAAAGAATGTATAACTATTTTTATTATATAATTGGTATGTATAGGCAAATTTCCAAAATATAAAATTAAAATTAATGTTAAGTTAAGTGTTACGTTTATCGCTAGAATAACCATTGCAACCGGTTTAGATAAAACCTTGTAACAGGCATGTTTCTTTGATATTACTCCAATGAACCCATAAAATTCTATACCTATACATAAATATATGCATGATTGTACCACATATTTAGATATCAACTCCGTAATTATACTACTTTGATTATCTAAATACATTGCATGTTGACATAATCTGAAACATCCGGCTATGACTAAAATGGAATAAATAGCAATGTAGTATGCCATAGATCTTTTTCCTTTGTAAAAATATAATAAAAACAGTAAACAGATCGCTAGCAAAATTAAGATTGTGTAAGATATTGCCAAAATTACATACCAAACAGTAAAATACATTGCAATACTGTTCCTTTTGTAAACTAAAATTGATTAATCTCAAAAAATACTTCTACATTACATTTATTTAAAATATTTTATCTGTTTTAAGTAATTTTATATATTTCATATTTTACTTTGACATAATTGAAATATATAGTTAGTCAATATATTGTGGTATTTTGTACTTATATGATATATGTATATTATACGTTTAATACATTCATTATTTTAATTACTTTTCAATCCATTAATGTTACATCTAACGTTAGTTTGATACCAAAATATTCTGCACGCATTTTATTTAACTTAAATATTTATCTAATAATTTAGGATTAAATTATACATTAGAAATATTAATTTTCATTGATTTATGAAATGGTTATTATCCTAGCATAACATTTAATATATTTTAAAATTATCCAAAAAAAGTAATGTATCAAATTTTTATAATTACATTTTTCTTTATTTATTGCTTAACTCTTAACTTATATAATATGCTACGCGATTTTTGTTTGTGTGTGTGTGTTCTACTTTATTGAAATAACTACCAGTCTTAGAGTTTTATAAAGTCCACATTTCAATTACAGTTTTTTCCGGGACGTTTAATAAAATAAATTCCAACCTCCCAATTTCACATCTTACGGGTCAAAAACCCCATTTGTCCCTCTTTTTGAAAATCAAACGCGTTGGAGAATTTAAAATAAAATATACGTTGATACGGATTGTAAAATCATAAACATTATATAAATTTAAATTTAAAAAAATTATATCTTGTATGCCAAAACCCCAAATTACCCTTCTTTTTTTAATTAAAACAGCCCTAGAATTTCAAAAAATTTACTGGTGTTACAGTTTTATCCTGTTAACACACAAAAAAATTTAATCCGATTAAATGACGATTTCACGGTCAAAAAAGCATTTTAGTATTTATATATTTTTTTTTCGAAATATTTTATTAAAACACAAAATGTAAAATAATTAACGGTCCGAAAATTAAAAAAAAATTATTCTGATAGAGCTTATTCCAGTTGATATAAATACAAAATTTCAACCCCAGAAATCTACGCATTCCTGGTGAAAAATAATTTTTAATATATTATCAACCAGATTTTTCAAATATTTCGATTAAAATAAAAATTAAAATGTAAATATTGATCCTACAATTTCAAAAAAAATGTGCATTGTACGTCCACACATTTCATTGCTTTTCATACTGATTTTTTTTTTTGCATTTCATTGATTTATTATTTTCATTGCTACGCAATTTTTAAATTTTAAATTCTCATTTACTAAACATTTTGAATAAAATTTCAATAGAAACTAAACAACGAAAATAAAACAACTTTGTTAATATCATTTTTATATTTATTACAATCCTTTGAAATTTTGGTAAAATACAACTAAAATATGTTTATAAAGTGAAGATTCGGTTAATTATTAATATATAATTAGTAATTTTAAGTATTTACTAATTTGGTACTGAACATATATCATCACACTGAAAATAACAAAATAGGTTTTTATAATTTTATTTTTTATGGAATTTATGCTATTTATAATTATATAAAGGTCATAAAATTATATAAGACAAAGTATCCATTTTGTTATGTACAAATATGAATAGATCTCATAAATTACAACCTCTAATTATAGTAAAATTCAAGAAATCACGATAGTTTTAAAGAATTTAATCACAATAGGTTTGCAACATACACATCGTCTTCAAGAGCTTAAATGACGTCAGCTATTTTTAATAAATGTTCCTATAATGTTCCTATAACGATATACTCTCAATACCCCTATAAATATTGAAATACCAAAATTGTCGGTATTGAGAGGCCACACTGTATTTGAAAAATATTAGTTGATAATATATTAAAAATTATTTTTCACCGGCAATGCTTAGATTTCTGGAATTGAAATTTTGACATATTGGTATATTTAACTTCATGGTATGCGAAAATAATTATTATAATGTTATGACATTTTTTTATTTGTATTATTTGTATATTACTTTATTTATATTTACATTATAAAAAATAGAAATGAAGAAAGAACTTTTTGCGGTTATTATAATGGTTTTTAGTTTTGAATCAAGTAATACATTTTTAATTAAATTATTATTTACAGTTAGTGACAGTTAGTTGAGTTCAGATTGTTATTTTCTACAGCTTCTGTAGTAGTATACGAATTACTTTTCTGGTGGCATTCAATATATTATTATCTGGTTGAAAATGTTATAACTTCACTTTTATTGAATTTTTAGTATTTTAGTTTATTATAACATTTCCATTATACGAAAATATAATCTTACAACTCAGTTAATTAGTTTAATAGTTAATTAACATAGAATTATATATATTACAAACTGTAGTGTTAAGATAAATAATATCACGTAAAATTTAAATTTTTCATTTACTTCACTACCAAATAATTGATTATTAAATTTTTGAGCATTAGAGGTAATGTCATGTTCAAAAAAATGAAAAGTCCAACTCTGTATTATTTTGCCAAATTTTATATATTTCATTAAATAATTAGTTTACTGTTTTTACAATATAAGATACTATTTTTTAAATGCAAGAAAACAGCAGAACTTAATTTACTAAAAGAATCTACTACAGTCAGAATTGTTAATAGTTAACCCTTTAGATAGTAAACAAATAGTGAACTTAACTGATATTACTATAGTAACTTGACTTATATAGAAAATAAATAAAAGATTCATGATTAATAATGTTTCATTTCACTGTCATTTTCATTATTTTTTTATAGTGAACATTAAAAAAAATCGGAACTAAATGTTCACTATCCACAAATCTGACGGTATTAATATTTTTTGATTTTTTCATAATGTAATTTAATACTCCTGCACTTATCAAATAGTATAATCATTTATACTCAATTATCTATTAAAACTTCTCAATTTCTCAATAAAAACTATAATTCAAATATATAATATATATGATACAAATAATATATGATACAAACATATCTAACATTAAAAATATTTTTTAATTAATTGATTACAAAAAATAATTATAATTGATTCAAGTCCATGCACATTATTACTAACTATATTTTAGATGTACAAGGAAGTAATAACTTTCTATCAAATAAAAGTAATATTAAATACTTAATTATTGTAGAATTTAAAAAAATATATTTAAATATGCGGATCCACATTATAAACTTTCTATCATGGAAACTTACCATACGGTTGTGTTATTGTAGTTATTCAGTCAAATTTCAAAACTATTAAACTTTAAAATTACTTATTTATCACTTCATAATTACAATTATTTTTTTGTTTATTTATTAATCAATAATCATTTATTATTTTCATTGCTATAAATTTCTGCTGTTTGGTCTACATGTTGGAATAAAATTTGGGCACCCGAACAACCCTGGTAAATATAACAAAAATGTGTTGTAGGCATTAATTATATTTTGCATACAATAATTGCCTGAGCTGAGCACTTCAAAATTTGAATAATTGAACATTATTATCATATTTCTAATAGTAAATTTCATAGTTATGAAATCGGTTAAATCGTTTTTACTAATTAACGGAATGCCTCAATTTAAAAAAACCGTGAATTTCATTAATTTGTATATTAATATTATAATATGTATTATTAAATGTTGATCGTCATCTATTTATGAATGAATTTAGATAAAATAAATACAGATAAATTAAAGAGTAAA
>LWCA01001279.1:0-10344 GCA_001642005.1 Intoshia linei | reverse complement strand
ACACATATTTTTGTTCTATTCACCCCCAATAAAACAATTATTATGACATGTCATGATTGTGTAGAAATACACAATTTGCACTTATAAAATGTACTGAACTTGAGTACACATAACGTGATCACATCGTTTTTAATTTTCATTGTTTTTTTATGAATCATAAATAATGCATGGTATTTGCATGTTAATTGAAATATATAACAATAATGTATGTGAAATTTAGTTAATAGATAAGTAGGTAAGCTTTAAACGTAAATCGCCACGTTTTTTAATATTGAGCATGTTCAATGTTTATCCAAAAGATAATTGACATGGCTAAATCCTTTTGGAATCAGATAGAGATTTCCGATATAAAATTTTGATAAAATTAGATTTTTCAAAAAAATATTGGTAAAAGGGGATGATTTCATTAAGGGTTGGTAAAATTGGGTTTTTTCTTTTGGAATTTGACAGAGGGATTTTTCAAAAAAATATTGGTATAAGGGGATTATTTCATTAAAGGTTGGTAAAAGTGGGTTTTTTCTTTTGGAATCTGACAGGGATTTTTCAAAAAAATATTAGTAAAAGAGGATGATTTCATTAAGGGTTGGTAAAATTGGGTTTTTTCTTTTGGAATTTGACAGAGGGATTTTTCAAAAAAATATTGGTATAAGGGGATTATTTTATTAAGGGTTTGTAAAATTTTGGTTTTTTCACATATTTGACTAAATTGAATAAAATATGTTAAAAATTTATCATTCACCCCCTATTCACCCCAATCATCTAAAATTTTAATATTCACCCTTGGGGTGACTGGTCATCCCTATGAGAAGCACTAAATTAGATCCTCCTTATTTAATGTATTGACAAAATAATTTTGAAGTTATTTAAATTATCCAATTCTACATCACCTGCAGCTAATGACGAATCTAGCAATTCTGTCTGCTAGCTGAACACCGAAATACTATTTTTATCTGCACTATATAACACCAGTTTTCCAACGTATTATATTGTTCCACTGTTCTCAAAAATGCTTGTAAACCTTGAATCCCATCTTTAACTTACTACAAAATACTACTAATACACCGCTGGACAATATTATAAAGCATCTAATGTATTCTTAATAGAAGTCTAAATTATACATACGTTCGCTAATTTTTCACAATGCCATGTAGATTTACATTTAAAATAGAAAGGAAGCAAAAAAATTGGGAATAATTAATATATTTTCGATTAAATGACATTTAAATAAAAAATATTGAATAAAGTTCGGATAAAAATGCTATATACAGTTGTATTGTAATGTATAATTTAGTTTTAGATTTTAGCATTAAAATATAGTTTTGATTGAGAAATTTTCCTAATTTTGATTTTATATCTACTATGTAGTTATACAGTAATAAATTGATATAAGTAACAATTTGTTATAGGACATATCCAAAAATTTATTACAAAAATATTTCTAGAAAAGCATTAAGATGTGAAGAATTTGAAACGAAAATTGGTATCTTTATAGATCATCCGTATTTATGTATTGTCACAAAATTTCAGAATTCAAAACCAATTAGTTTCACAATTATATAACTTTTAAATTCATTGTTACTTATACATGTTAGTCCAATTTTACTATAGAATTTTTACAGTGAAAATTAGGGCTATAACTTATTAGAATTTGAAAATTGTTAATTTTCTTTATTTTTAAGAAATAGCTTAATTTTAACTCGTAATAAAAAAAATCGATTTAAAAATCGTCCAACAGATACCTATCGTACTTTTGTTTAAAATAGGATTTTTGTACTTTCTGCATACTTATCCAAACATAATTGTTTAAAGAGACGTGTATTTAAAGCCGATTTTTTAATATACAATATAATGTAAACTTACATTATATTGTAGTTACTTGTATTATTTTAATTAAATCTTTGAATATTTTATTTAAATTATTTGGGAGAGGTTTTGTAGCTAATGCCTCTCTATAGATAAAACAATGAATGCCTACCGTATTTGGAGATTTTTCTTTTACCTTGGCTTGAGTTACTTTAACCCAGAGTTACATCCCAACATTGGAGGGACGCCATCAGTTGTTACTCCAAAGACATTTCCTTATAATATTCCATTTAGTTTAAAATAATCATCAACAATGTTTATGATATCCGCAGAGGTAATTGTAATTTCAAAAGTTTTACAAAAAAAAAATTTCTTCCATCATTATCAAGATACCTAAAATAAGCCCAAAACCATGCATTTGAAGCTATATCCGTTGTTTCATTTAGCTGATTAGAAATTTTTTTATTGAATAGATTTAATATTGTTTGATCATTTAAATGTTGAGATCAATAATTCTTTTTTTTACGGAATTTATCGACAATTGAATAGTGTCAATTTTTTATGTTGCTGGTAAAATTAAATTTCCTCCAATGCTATGGGATTTTTTACTCTTAGATATAATTTATGATACTACATAAGTATGATATGATATGATAAGTAAGATATGTACATAAGAAGCTTCAACACATTTTGAACCCGATATGAAATATGAATTTGATTGTATTTTTAATTTTTTATCGGTATTATGGATATTTTTTAAAAGTATTTGTATTCCTTATTAATCAATTCTTAGTGAATTTTACTTAAATCAGTTGTAGTTTTGATGGTTTCATGGATGCCTGTGTCAATTCTTTCAAACAAATTATACACTTGGGGATTTCATATCCATTATAATTTGTATAAGTGATATAGATTTTCTTATTGAATTTATTTTTTTGGTAGAATAAAAATGTCCGCCCTCTTCAGAGGTAGGTACTGTTTGTACGAGGTATATAGGAGTCAACCTAGTATTATAATATTATTCATACATATATTTAAAATTACAATATAGATATTCCTATAAATAAAAAACTAATTACTAAAGACGAATTATACAACAATAGTATTATCAAAGAGCACAGAAAGCCAAAAAAATTTCGATGTCATTCTCATGCAAACATTGAATATACATTTAGAAATTTAAAACGTTTCAATATACCTAGAAACTGTGCATCTTTAACAAATATAAAAGAATCATGCAAAGAAATCGTCCATGATGACGTCAAAAATGTTATTCCAAACTCATCAATTTGTATAAGAACGAGTTGTTCTTGTTCTAATTTGATTAGAAAAAGAGAATCTTTTAAGAAAAGTAAAAATTTATCAATAAAAAGTGTTCACACTTATCCAACCTTTAATTTTAATAAAACCGAACGTAAACCAACTAAAATATTATACAGAGAATCACGTTTCAGTCGAGAAAATGAACTTTACAGGAAACGGTACATGTTATTGATTTTATTGGTGAATTTTTATTATAAATTTATAAATTTAGATTTTCAAAAAATATAAATATTATTAGCAGAATTCTTAGTACAACTAGCATCAATAATAAAAAATGTGTCAAGGGTACAATATTTTCTTAAGCTTAAATTAAATCTATTTTAGTTGATGATAAAATTTGTCATGTATTGAAAAATTTTAATATTAATGACGAAAATACTATAAAGTGGCTTATAACATATTCATCTATAATTTGTGATTATGTAAATTGCAATAGAGATTGTAAATATCATGATACCAATTTAACGTACTTTAAAAATGTATAATTTTTTCATTATTTTAGATTAGATAATTTTAATCATTTTAAATACTGTTTACGAGTTAGCATGCGTTGGTTTTTGAAGCCACTGTAAATTTTATTTTGTTTACTTTAAAATTCGCTCTCAAACATTGTTCCTACCCCTCTTAACAATTTGTATATTATTAAATTATATTACAATAAATCAAATTGTTTTCTCAGTCGCCCTGGGTGTTATTAACGTCTTTGGGGTGTTACCTACTGTGTGAATCAATGCTCTATAACTAAACTTTTTGACATGGAGCCGGAAAAGCTTAAAAAAATCTGCGGGCCAGATGAAAAATATACATGACGGTATTTTAAATTACGATTTAAACTAAGTTAATGAATTAATAAGTTTCTCAGGATCTAGAAATAACAAGTCGATAGTATATATCATATATAGATATAACCGGTGTATTTTGTCGGACCGTAGTTTGGTGGGCACTGCTCTATAATCATGTAATATATTAATTTAGGAAACCAGATTCTATACCTCCCTTTCCATTGTATTATTTGGATAGCAATACTTTTCCGGTTAAAATTGGAGAACCAATCCATCTCATTGTATGTGTTCATGGACTGGAAGGTAGAAACAATAATATCAATGTTTATTTAACTTTAAAATGGTTAGGCTCCAGCAACGATCTTATTTTATACAGACATTGTCTGAATTTAGCCCTGGTGGGGTATAAAATTTGCTTTCTCATGTCCAATTCAAATGAGGTATCTTTACTTATTCATGTTTCATATTCATATTTAGGGAAACACCGATCAAAATTTAATTTTACAGGGAACACGACTAGCGGATGAAATTATATATTATTCTGATAATTTTAACGTTGAAAAACTTAGGTAATTCTATCGGAGTAATGGTATTATTATTCATCTAGTTTTATTGGTCACTCAATGGGAAATTTGATTATAAGATCGGCTATAAATTCATACAAATTTTCACACTTTCAACGTTTGTTTCACACGTACATATCAATAGGTGGGCCACATTTAGGTCTAAATTATACAGGGTCTAAATTGGTGAAAGCTGGTGTTTGGTGCATTCAAAAACTGCTTAAATCTTATTCAATGTCACAAATGACTATGAATGATTCATCAGATTACAAAGAAACGTTTATTTACAAATTAAGTCGATTAAACGGTATAATTGTTTTATTTTTTTTAAATTTAAACGTAGGTTTGACCTTTTTTAAAAATATAATTCTTATTTCTTCACCGCAAGATTACTATGTTCCATTTCATTCTGCTCATATAAAACGTACTAATAATATGAATTCTAAAAAAGGTTTCGATTCTTCTATTCTTTTTAATTTAGTAATTTTTTAGATTGTATTATGATGGAAATGATTAGCAATATACTTACACCTCTTATTAAAGCCAGTGTTAATGTCGAACGACATGAAATTCATTTTGTTCTGCCTAACGACTTGTTTAGCTTTATTGGTCGTAGTGCCCACATTATGTTGGCTAATTCGGTTATACTCATTGAAAAACTCGTTTTCACTTCGATGTTCAAGTATTTTGCCGATTAACATAAGTTTACCAAATTATACATAAATTGTACAATACATTTTAACTTTTATTTTTTTAATATAAGCTATTACTAGGACCACAATTTAAATCTAAAAAGCCAAAGTGCAGTGTTCTATGCAATGTATATTATATGGGTCAAAGATTAAAATCACAAAAAAAAATTTAAATAAAATAAAGATAACCTTTTATTTAACAATTATATTCAATTAGAATATTATTAATTATCGATCATTTATTATTATTAGTGAACGTAAACATCATTTAATGAAAATAAAGTGAAAATTTACTGAATAACGTGAATAATTTTCATGTGTGTTAAATTTAATCTATGTAACGATTTAAAGCGAAAAAAGCTTTAAATTTCAAATTAAAAATGGGACAAAAAATCAGTCAATATTCATGATTCTATGAAACATCAACCAAGGGATATAAAATATTAATTCTTCATAGGGAAGATAGATAATATAGAATTTTTATTGATCTGATAAAATATGTAGTAAACAATTAATAAAGTACTGTAAACAATATCTGAAAAACATGTTCCATTTTGAAAACATTAACGGGTTAAAGGTTAATATTAATAGTTCATCAAGTTTATCACCTGGCAGAAATATAGTACTCCATGTCTTTTGACCATCATTTTTTTGGGGGTCCACAGGTTTTATGTAATATTATCTTAGGGATCCACAGCGAAAAATGGTTGAAAATGTCTGGTGTATAGTATAGAATACACAGACTGAAAGAGTTAAGGAAGAAAATATATTAAAAAATATAAATATTACCTTAGTGACGTGTTCAGTATTAAGGGGATTTTTTTAAAAAATTATGTGGTCCACACACACTTTTTTTTGTGATAATTTGTGCATGGTGGAAAAAGTTTGGGAGCCACTGCCTTAGAGAGTAAAAAAATAACTAGTGACAGATTCATATTTTCTATACTACATTTATATTAAGTAATATTCATATTACAATAGCACAAGTGGCTCCAGGTCTTAAAATGTATTTTTAAAATTTAACTTTTATATTAAAAGTAAATTTATATTTTTAGTTGTTGCTAAGTTACTAACTTTTTATATCAATTTTACTAATTTTAATATAAATTTATTTCATTTTGCGCACTATTATATAATTAATATACTAATACATACATATATACATATATGTATATAGATTATAAATATACCATGATTATTACATATATTTATGTATTAATATGATGATTTGATTATTCTATCAGCTTTTCTGCTTGAATTATTTTTGAAAATAGAGTGATAAACAAATTTCACCAAGATTGACGCAGAAATTTTATAACGCCTGTACTTTTAATTTATGTTTATTTGATTCTATTATTATTTTACTAGCTAGTCTATTTTGTACTTCGTACAAACAGTTATTAGCTGTGAAAAAAAAAGAAATATCCAAAAATATAAAATAATACCAACCATAATTAAAATATTTTCAACGGTATTTTCAGAGCATGTAGAACTATGAAAATGAGAACTAATAAAAAATTACAAAGATATAAAATGTCAAATTTTTCCCACATATACATTAATAAAAACTGAAAAATACTAAAATGTGATCAAATCATCCTCCGACGAGAATTGTCGTCCTCATTTCTAAAAAAAAAAAGATGTCGATTACCAATTTCTCAATGATTTTAGACAAGTTAACAAATCACTGTCAAAGATTGTTATCCTACGACTAATCAACAACTTTTTATTAATTTTAATCATTACCCTTTTTTGAACTTATCGTATAACCATTCTTCTTGAGGTATCTTTGAGTTTTAATCAAATTAGAGGCGAATTCTGTTTCATCTAATATTTTGAAATATACCCTTTTTCTAATACAATTAGATTTTACGTAATAAATTAAATTAAATAATTTTGTCATTTTTAATTCATAATTGGTATTTTTAAGTATTTATTACAATTTTTAGGATTGGACTGTTTTTACTTTATTTTTAATATTATATACACATTCTGTCTAATAAATTAAAAAAGTGGGATAACAATTGTTTTTAAAATTCTTTACGCAAATGTTAACCAAAAAAAATTAGATGGAATAATTCACTTTAAAGTAAAAAATAAGGTGATATAACGATTCCACCTGAAACAAATTTAGGAACCACTCATTTTAAGGATTGATAATAGTGAATAGTAGGATTTTTAAATTAGATTTTCATTATAAATTGATTTTTGGTAGAATAAAAATGTGCCCTCGGCATAGCTAGGTGATATTTGTACGTAGTACATAGCAGTCAACCTAGTGTACATATATGACTATATAATATTTATATCACTTTCACGCCACCGCCAGTATTAATTAATTTATAATAATATTAATTATAACTAAAATTATTAGAATCATAAATATTTATCCGATTAAGTAAAATCAAGTAATCAATACAATGCATTAAAACATTCTAAAAAATGAAGTGAATTTTAAATTATTAGTGGAATCATCTAAAATATCCTCATCTTGATAATTAAGATAATTTGAACATATATTGATAAAATGATAAATATATTCATTATCACTTCAAGGCATTATATAACTATTATATTTATAATGTAGCATAATAAATCCATATTGGAACGGAAATGATTAAGAAATAATCTAGTTTATGCGTAAATTAGTTAACTGAATTAAAATGTTTCATTAACTTTTCATTTTATATTTTCATTTAATAAAATGTATGGAATTATTCTTGATGGTATTCGAAATTTCACATGCGTATACTTCGGTAAAAATATTTGGAAACAAGTAATGGAACACGTGGGGTTCGACATTGAGGTATTTGTGCATAATAAATATTACAGTGAGTCCTTGTTTAAAAGGATAATTACTTCGATTACAGCTATTACCGGAATGGTAGAGGTTCTACATAGTAAATGCTTATACACTTCTAGTTAGGCGGAGTTGATGCATAAATGTGGAGCGGATTTGCATGAATTTTTTAATTTAAACGGATTCAAGGACATGCTTGATGGTATAAATATTAAAAAAATATATAAATATATTATATGTATATTTCATATATGCTAAATATATGTGAATAGTTGTTGGAAGAGATTTGTCTGGGTTTATAATGTGCCTGGATGACGTTCATCATAGTATGAAGTAAAATAACAGAAAATGATTTAAAATTAATTGAATAGATCAAAATTTCCAAAAATGCAGAATCCAACTTTTATTGTTAATTCACAGGATAAAGACGGTATTACTATTACATATATGAGTGGCCGACTAGGATTTGCAAATTACGTTATAGGAATTTTAAATTCGGTAATATTTAAATAAAAATTTAAATAATTTAGGTTGCCAATAAAATTTTTCATGTATTTCCGATAATTAATATCATTGTGGCAGATGTTTTCAATGATCATTGCAAATATAAAATAGAACTAAAGTAAACATACATTTAATATAAATCATTCGTGACCGACCTTGCAGTGATGTCTAATAATCTGATTTTTCAAATGAGTAGTTAAAATAATAATGTATTATACAAAATTGTAATGAAATAGACATAGTAAAAGATGATTAAAATTTAATGTATGTAATGTTCTGTTAAAGTCAGTTTTTTTAATTCAGTACGATACCAAGTATACAACTTAGCCAAAAAAACTCAATACTTTTTCGAAAATCCTTGTTATAGACATAAAACCGGTCAATCTTGTAGATTATTACATTTTATTTTAATAATAAAAAATTTTAATTTTAAAAAAGAATGGTAATGTGTAGATTTTAAATTGCATTTATTTACTTTTAGATTCAATAATTCAAAATATATTCAGGATAAATGCAACCGGGAAAAACAGAGTAATGCTATGCAACAATATTAACTAAATTATTTCTTAAACTTAGTTGAATCGTTAAAAGCTGTACAAATTGAAATGAGTCAAGTTGAGTCTATTTTACCTTTTTGTATTTTTATCGATACTAATATGAAAATTAATTCAATTGGAGATTGTCTCAAAAAAGCGTATAATTTTTTTACCTTTTACCACAATCATAACATTTAGTGTACCGCAAATTTGGGGAGCTAACTTCGGCCAAGTCTTCGAGATAGTTAGACCAGAAATACAACCAATCTTTGATTTAGTGAAAAGTTTATTTGTATTTGTTTTAAACAATAATATTAGATAAAGGAGTATACCAATGTAACATTCACGATCCAATTGTCGATTGACGATAACAGCAAAAGCAGCGATATTCTAAATTCTTCTTTATATAAAAGTAATTTTTAATATGTATCAAAATAACTACTTATGCACTTATGTTATAAAGAAATTAAAATAACGTAAACTTCATATCCTTACTTATATAAAGTAAAATGGTTAAAAATGTATGTCGGTTTATTTGTTTGTTTGTTCCAGGTTATTTAAAAAAGTAAGAAGAGTCGATTTTTATAAATTCCACATTCTTATAACCCGTTTTCCAGTGTGTTGTTTTATCGAAAATTTCAATTTTGGAAATTGATTCCTTCAAGGTTAAAAACTCTAATTGTCCCTTGTTTTTTATATTCACACCCGTCCTAGAATTATAAAAATTATACATTCTAATGAAAAGTGTTAAATTCATGAGTATTATAATAATTTTCAATTTCAAAATCTTATATCTTCACGGCCAAAACCACAATTTACCCTTTTCTGTAAAATTTAAGAAAGTCTTATAATTTTATACAACACTAGCTTGACTGTTATGTACTACGTACAAACAGCACCTAGCTCTGCCGAGGGTACATTTTTATAAAAAAATAATAAAAAAATAAATTTATGTTGAAAATCTAACTTAAAAATCTTACTATTCACTATTATCAATCCTTTAAAGGTGTGATTCCCAAATTTGTTTCAAGCGGAACCATCATATAACATTACTTTTTACTTAAAAGTGAATTATTTTATCTTAATTTTTTGTTTGTTAACATTTGCGTAAAGAATTTTAAAAACAATTGTTATCCCTTTTTTTAATTTATTAGACAGAATGTGTCTATAATATTAAAAATAAAGTAAATACAGTTCAATCCTAAAAATTGTCATAAATAGCATACAATAAAATAAATTGTAAATTCAAGAAAAAATAAAATTATAAAAACCTATTTTGTGATTTTTAATGTGATGTCATATATTCAGTACCAATTTAATAAATACTTAAAAATACCAATT
>LWCA01000101.1:0-55360 GCA_001642005.1 Intoshia linei | reverse complement strand
AAACGATTTAATTTGTGTTGACTAGTCAATAAATGAGGAATCCAAATACCACATTTATTCAATTTATTCATCCTTTTAAGATCTCGATGTACACTTGTTCTTGAACAACCAGCAACATTTGATAATGACGTACATGTTTGAATTGGAGATTTTATCAATTCCTCTTTAATTTTGTCTTCATCTACTAGACTAGGTCTACCGGAACGTTGGACATTTTCTAGGTTATAATTGTTTTGGCTAAACTTTAAGAACCATCTTTGAGTCTTTCGTATGTTGATATCATCTTTGCCATAAACATTACATATATTTTAATTAGTTTCCGATAGGGTATGCCCCATATTGAACTTATAAAGTAAAATATGTCTGATATGACCATCAAAATCATCCAACTTGTTTCTCTAAATACTAATTAAAAAAATGTTTGTCATCGAAAATTACTTTTTCATCGAATACACATTTTGTCCATATTTCGTAAAAATAAAAAAATAACGCACTTACAGTAAATATTCGTAAAGATATAATGATTTATAATAAAGTTACAATAAAAACGACATTACTTATGAAACGACTTAATAGTAACACATTATGTGTGTTTTTTTAAATTTTAAGACTCTTTTTATTTTTAAAAAAGGATAATTTGTTGTTTTGGCCGTGAATCTCCCAATTTGGTTAATTTGAAATTTATCTTACTTTCTTCGCTAGAAAAAACTGATATATAATTTTTGTTTTTGAAATTTTTGGGACTCTGTTTTCTGAATAAATAATTGCACAGTGTGGCATCAAGGCATCAATTTGTGTTTTTTTCACTCAATTTCAAATGTTTGATATCATTTGATATTTTATCTTAGTGAAAATGTTATCGCTTGAGAAAGTTACAAATAGACAAGGGTGGTCGATTGGCTGGTACCAAAAAATTTTGTTAAATATATAAATGACTACTTTGTAAAATGTAAACTACTATCACAATGACAATTGTGAGTCTCACAAATTTTTAATATTTAGAACTAATCACTCGAAAAAAGGGATTTTTCCTTCAAAGTTACTAAAATTTTGGTTTTTTATTTTGTGGTAGGATTAGAAGTTTTTCTCGTATGAGTTGGTAGAATCGAAATTTTCAAAAAAATGTCGGAAAAGAGATTTTATTTTAATTTAAGGCATAAACGTTGGTAATACCGTTGCAAATAGAATAATAATTACATGTGTATATTATAATTATCAAGAATTTAAAGTGACTGATTTAATATACAATTTAAAAATTCACCTTAGAGCAGTGGTTCCCGATTCAAATAGTGTACGGAGTCAGTACTACCAAAGCAGAATCTACCCAGCTTAAGGCCAGAAAATGAAAAATAGGTCCATCAAAAAAATTTTCACGAAATATGCAAGTGTCATATAGTCATAACGAACTCTTTAAATTTTAATTTCAAATTTAACACGGGTTTCGGGTACGGTAAGCTCGGTAATGCGTACTATAGACCTTATTTTATAATATTTATTTTTTTAGACCCCAAAGGAAAAATTAAATACATGTATATAACATTTATGAAAAAATGAAAGGTTTTTCCTTATCAGATTTGCTAAAATCGGATTTTTATTTTTGGGTTTGATTGAGTGGATTTTTCCCTGATAGTTTGAAATCGTATTTTTTATTAAATTTTTTAATGGTGAGATAAAAGTATAATTTTTTAAATAATAATGTAGCGGTGATCTAAGCTTTGCGATATATTACCTACATCTGGCAATTCTGTAATAAATATTAAAAATTCTTTTATAAAAATAAACAAAAGTGGATAAAAATGTTTTTATATTTTATTTGAATCTTACTGACCCCATGCATATAGTTTTGGACCACAATCGGCAACCACTGCCTTAGAGTAAAGTCAAAAAAACTATTTAATTAAGTTTTTAATTTTGGTGAAATAATTAAATTAATTATTTATTTAGTCATATTTTTGCATGGTTCAAAAAAAATCGTTAAAAGGATTTTTTTTTTTAATCTGGTAAATTTGGATTTTTTATTTTGTGGTGGGATTAAAAGTTTTCTTTCGCAGGTTTTTCACTTTGGTTGAATGGATCAAATAAAGGCCGGAATAAAGTATCCATAACTGCTGTGGTGTTTATTTCGCTATTATACCGTTATTTTTTCTTAATTTGTAGTTGTTTTAGAAATATTACCATTTAAATTAATTACAGTAAAACTTGTAGTTTAATTTGTTATCGTAATTCTATACCAGGCCCTGGTATATAAATGCAGGGGTGTCAGACTCAATTTTTTTGGCGAGCCGCACAAAAATCTTTACTCATACCATTATTATTAATTTTAATAACTAACAGTTTTAATTAATATAATGAAATAAGTGTATAACTAATGCTAAAATTGTAATCATGAATAAATAAATTAAGAAATGTATACATAAATAAATGTATATATATGTTACCGTCCGTTTGGAGTTTCAGTCATTCTGAAGAATTTTCTTTAATTTTAAATTTTTTCAAAATGCATTATTCAAAAATCCACTTTTACTAACCCTTATGAGAAAATTGGATTATTCCTTAAGAGTTGGTAAAAGGGGTTTTTTTTAAGGGTTTGGTAAAATTGGATTTTTGTTTTAAGGTTTGGTAAAAGTGGATTTTTGAATGATGGATATTGAAAAAATTTAAAATTAAAGAAAATTCTTCATATTGACTGAAACTCCAAACGGGCGGTAACATATATACTAACTGTAAAAAATGTGAATATGTGAAAAAATTTTGTCATAAAAATAAAAATTTGTTATAACGCGGGCATAATTGACTCCCTTGGTCTATACTTTTAAAGCAGTAATTTTAAACTATTAACAATGTATGATGTTAACAAAAAAAATATTCAAATTTATTACATATATCGGCCATTGCCAAATTTAGAACCTGTGGTCCAGGAAGGACCTGCAAAATTTAAAATTTTGTTAATTTAGAAGCTGAAATTCCAGATGATCTTACAACTTACGAATTTTCTGAATGGTTGAAAAAATACAATATCGAAAAAGAGCCTTGTTCCCATATGGAAGCATTAAAAGTATTTGCAAATTCAGCACAACAAAAAGCTCGAGATTTATTTGACGTTTTAATTAAAAAGTATGAAAATTCTTGCAATTACCATGAAATGTGGAATAATTTTTTATGTCACGAAAATAATGTAATTTTCTATTATGCAGTCAATATCTCATTTGGTGGACAACTTAGTTAATTGACTTTGGTGAACAACAATTTTATTTTAATTTAATGTGTTTTAATTTTTTCGCTACTAACGCCCTAAATCGTTAGGTTTAGATTAAATATTAGGGCCATTCATTTATTAAGGTGTTTATCAACCAAAGTTTTTAAATTATTGTTTTCTCTTAGTGTTCACCTCCATCTCCATATTATCAGTATTACTTACTTTTTAACAACATTTTTAGGTGAACTTGTTAACATTTAAAAAGATTATGGAATTTACTAGTCGTGTTGATTTAACCATTATTGATAAAAAGTTAATACCGTTAAATTCTATTGACGTTACAAATTATGATGAATTTATGCACAGTCTTTCAGACCGATTGTATAAACAATATAAATTCCACTATCTAACCTGTAAAGATTTAATCAAATATTGTGTAATTTTTTTTAATTCAGTGGTACCCTTTTGTCCTGCTTAAAAAAGCAACCTTTAACTAAAATTGGTGATTTTCATGTATGTTCTAGATTAATGTATCAAAACTTTGTTGAAATTTAACCAATACAATTGTAACTTAATTTGTATGTTTTTGAGGATAAATATTTTTCTTAAATCTCTAGAATTTCTTAACATTTAAAGAATTTTGATTAAATTTTTAAAATAGATTGATATTAAAGTATTTATTGATTTTTCAATTCCTTATTATTTTAAAATCATTTGAACTAGATTTAATTTATAATTTATTATACAATCATGTATATCACTAATAAATACTAATTGTATTACAAAATATAATATTTAATAATTTAAATAAATTTTTGACACATTTTATTTATTTATTTAACTTCATATAGGTAATTATTGATTTAAACAAAACCAATTACTTTATATTGATAACATTTGAAAACAAAATTCTAGTAATTTTTTAATTACTAAAATATAAATTTAAATAAATTAAAATTGAAAAACTTAGAAAACACAAATTATTCCAAAAAGTTCAAAGGACTTTTCAAAAGAATACATTACCGGTATCCACTCATTTATAACTGAACTTATTAAAAATGTTTGGTATTTCAATGTATAAATATTCTGCTATTGTTTTATTTTTTCAATACATTATTGATTTCTTTAATTTTCTGATAATTTCTCAACGTTTTAATAATATTCATTATTTTTATATCAATTTTAACTTAAAATGAATCTTGATTTGTTTTTTTCAAACAACACAAACGTGAACTTTTTACTGCAATCAGACATTACGATATCGACATCAGTTTTGGCAACGATAAGCATTTTGGGAGTGATTTTTAATTTGGTAGTTTTTATTTCAGTTTCTGGACCTATCCAACTTACAATTTCAACTAAATTTGTACGCTTTTTTTCAATGGCCATGTTGGTATCAATTATTACAATATCGTCGACTAAATTTGCTCAAATTTATCAAAATACCTTTAATGACGTTGATTTCATGTACAATGTGGATTTCATTAATAGTGGCAGTACTAAATGCAAAATTTATGAGGTACAATAATGTATTATACACTTTTTTTTAATTTTTTTTGTTTAGTCTTCCATTTTGGTTTCATCGTATTTGGTTTCATTTTCACTTTTAATGTTGACATTATTTACTATTATGGAAATTAGATACTGCCTTCGTATGCAATATCGTGAACAACAACCATTTTTTCTCATGTTGATTGCAGTCTTAATAGGATCGTGTTGTATTATTAAGGTTTGTTATTGTTTTTTTATACAACACTAGGTTGACTGTTATGTACTACGTACAAACAGCACCTAGCTCTGCTGAGAGCACATTTTTATTCTACTAAAAAAATTCATTTAAATTCACGTTGAAAATCTAACTTAAAAATCCTACTATTCATTATTATCAATTTTTTAAAGGAGTGGTTCCCAAACTTGATTCAGGTGGAACCGTCATGTCACATGTGAAACAAAATTTTTTGAAAATGAGAATTTAAAATTTATAATTAAAATTTAATAAAATTTCATTTTTTTACCGTGAAGACGCACTTATTCAGATTGAAATTTATTGTGTGTTAACAGGATACAACTGTACCACCTATAAATTTTTTTAAATTCTAGGGCTGTTTTTATAGAAAAAAGGGCAATTTGTGGTTTTGGCTTTGAAGATATATTTTTTTTAATTTAAATTTATGATTTTAAAATCCGAATCAGAGTATTTATTTTTTTAAATTCTCGAACTCGTTTGATTTTCAAAAAAAAAGGACAATTGGGCTTTTTGACCCGTAAGATGTGAGTTTGAGAGGTTACAATTTATTTCGCTAACACTCTGGAAAAAACTGTAATTGAAATGTGGACTTTATAAAATTCTAAGACTGGTAATTATTGCAATAAACGGTAACACACATACAAACAAATATTGCATAGCATATTATATAAGTAAGGATGTATGTATAATTTTATTTTAGAAATCATTATTTTGTAAACTTTTTATATGGGATCCAGTTATGATTATACTCGCAGAAACATTTACTGTTGCTGCTCCAAAATGGTCGCCTGGAACATGCATTTTGGATGATAATTACATTATACTTGAAAAAATTTTCATACTGTGTGAATTTTGCTTAATTTATCTTCTTCCTCTGGTTACTTGTATTGTTTTTTTGGTTTATTTTACTAAATTGATTTCAAATAAAGAAGATTCTCCACTTTATACTAAAAGATATGATTACAAAATTGATATGGATATTAAGCAACATGTTCAATTTGACAAAGTTGATTTGACCAAGAATTATCGGTATCAAAATGAGCATGACAGTTTTATGGTAAGTTGTTTTCAATTCATAATAACTAGGTTTATTTTTTGCAACCCATTAAATAAAAAAAGTATCTTAAAAATGGAATTTTTTTAACTTTATACTTTATACGTTATATTTAACTTTGCAACCTAAAAAAATTTTGACTATACAGTTTTTCAATTTCTATCTTTCAATTTGGACAATGTAAATACTATTTTTTCTTTGTAAACAAATCTCATTACATTAACGAGAATGTTTTAGAATACATTTTTATACATTAAAACAGTGGTTACCGATTGGTGTCAAAAATTATATGCCGTACGTAATTATTAGGGCAAGTTTTTTTTGACCTATAAATCTGACTTTTTGTACCTAATAGAAAAATATTTTGGAATTTATTGGATTTATTTATTATATATTTATTTAAATAATTGGAATATATTATATTTACTATAAATAAAACTTTTTGGACTTAAAAATTTTTTATTTAAAGAGCAACAATTGAAAATAATTATACTAACTATCTTATTTATGACAAATTAATTAAAATTCACTAAAAAAATAATATTAATTAGTTTAATTTATTGCTAAATTATAATGACAAACTATATATTTTTTAATATTATCGGTTTTAAAATTTTTATCTTTTGCAATCAGTTTTTTAAGCATAGAGAAGCTTTGTTCTACGGTAGTTGAAGTTGATTGACAATTTTCCAATAGTTCATATATATACGGAGAAATATTATCATTCTTCAATTCACAAATAACTCTAATGTCATTGTTTTCCAGGCGTTTCATAATATATAATTTGATATTACATGGATCTTCTTCAAAGTGGATATCTTTCATAGCTTATTACAAATAGCTGTTTATTGGTATATAGCCAAATAGCTTATCATAGCTTTCCAGGCTTTAATTATAGAAAAAGAGCAATCTTCACATTTTTTAATTAATTCATGTATCATTTTGTAGCCTGATATAATTTTTAATTCTGATGGTAATGTTTCTTTGGATATTGCACATTTGGCATGTCTAACTATGAGACCGTCACCTTCGAATTTGTTAATTATACATTTAACAGTTGGTAAATGTTTTTCATANAAGTTGATTGACAATTTTCCAATAGTTCATATATATACGGAGAAATATTATCATTCTTCAATTCACAAATAACTCTAATGTCATTGTTTTCCAGGCGTTTCATACTGTATAATTTGATATTACATGAATCTTCTTCAAAATGGATATCTTACATAGCTTTCCAGGCTTTCATTATAGAAAAAGAGCAATCTTTATATTTTTTAATTAATTCATATATCATTTTGTAGCCTGATATAATTTTTAATTCTGATGGTAATGTTTCTTTGGATATTGCACATTTGGCTTGTCTAACTATGAGACCGTCACCTTCGAATTTGTTAACTATACGTTTTACAGTTGGTAAATGTTTTTCATAATAATTTGAAGCAGCTAACCAAGTTCCCCATCGTGTAGCAATTGGCATGGGAGAGTATCTAATTTCTGAGCATAGCGAATTTTTTTTACGGTTCTTCACTGTGGCCAATTTCACTCTACATATAAATTCATCTACATTCTTCAAATATGCCTTCAGTTTCATAGCATAATTGTACAATAAATGTGCAATGCATAGAATGTGAAATAAATTTGAGTAAAACACTTTAAGCATAGTACCTGCTAACTTCATATATGAAGCTGCGTCACTCAACATTAAATAAACATTTTGCCTGCATACATCCAATTTAGCCATTACATCGACTATAATATTCACAATTATTTTTGAATTTACGCAAGAATCTATGATTCGACAATCTGCCATGTAACTCTTCTGAGAGATTTTCAAAATACCAATCAATATATTCACTGTTTTATTTCCACTCACATCCGATTCGTCAATGATAAAAAATATTGGCTTATTGTGTATGTATTTCTTTAGCTTTATAATTTCATCATTATATATTTCTGTAAGAATTTTTCTACAATGCGTTTCGGAGGGCAGTAGTTGACCAATGCTATTGAATAGTTTTTTATATAGATATTGTTTAATTTATATAAATGTATGCCCGCAGAAAGAAATGACATAGTTAGATTCTTTACAAAATCAATTGATATACCAAAATTACTGATAATTGGTGAATTTGGAATCCAGATTCTGGATTAATGTTATCATTATGTTTTCGACATTTTCGATGGCTATTCACATAATACATTTTTGTATGATTAACAGTAATATCACAGATAATGCAATGTAAAGTACCGTCAACGTTTTTGAATTTATCGGGGTATTTACGTTTAATATTTATATATAATATTTGTAATATTTAACTTTTTGTACTTTGTTTTTAAAATACTGACTTTTTGGACATAACGATAAAAATTTTAATTTTTTGGATCTTTAGGACTTTTATGACATTATAAAATATTAAGTATAACTTTAATTGGCATAATATTAATATCATGATACTCGTAAGAATTTTCTAATTAATCTGTGAAATTTTGACTTTTTGGACTAATACTTGCCCTACATATCACATTAATTTTTACTTTAAAGTGAATTATTCCATAAAACAATAATAGTATTTGGAATTGCATCGGAATCTGAATCAGAATCGTTTCTTTAACCCTTTCACTGTCTGTGTATTCTATACTATACACAGTAGGGTGAACACAATTTCAATATTTTTGAATTTCTTATGGGCCATTAGCCAGAAAGTTTCGTTTTGTTAAGTTAACTTCAAATACAAAATTTTAACAAAATTTAAAAACTCTACGAGGGTGATCAATGATACTGAATTTTAGTATACAATTTATTTACATAACTATGTATAAGTAAAATATACCAAGGGCTTATCTTAGTTTGATTATATTTAAGATAACATTGATTACGGAGACGTTCAGTTTGGCGAAAACTATTGTGTTTAAATAATTACCAAAGGTTTGTAGGTGTGTCTAATTAAAAAAAAATCCAATATTTTTGATATATCGTAAATGTATAATAGCATGCAAAAATGCAAAAATTTATGTGCTATATATCGAACAATGTATCAATTGTATTAATGAAATTATCCTCACGTAATATTTGGGATTTAAATCTCCTATTTTTATTCTTTTTTAATAAATTATAGCGTTCACAGTATGTCTTTAACATATTTACATTATGTTTTTTATCTTTAATAGAAATTGAACTTGTAATCCACAAATTTAACACTTTCATCACAGTTATATTCAAAACTTGGGAAACCCCATATTCCTTTTTTCTATAATAAAAATAAACATTCAATACGTCCCTTAATGTTGGGAAGTTATATTTACAAAAATCTTCCATCACATTGCCTATTATCCAAATATAATCCGCCGATCTTGTTAACACGTACATCCAAAAAAATAACTTTATAATTTAAATTAATAAAGCTCAATTTGAGCACATTAAAATTAATCTTGCTTTTTAAAGATTTGCATAGACATACGTATGAATCAGAAGAATAAAATTAGAGAATGTCCCATCAGAGAATATTAGTGAACAAATATATGACCATTCATGCCAATTTTTTGACCAAAATGTCTAATTTTTTAACTTTGCACGTCATTGAGCACTTCTATGATGTTATTTTTTTATGTAAAATTTGGCATGTGTGTATGTATTCATAAAATAACCAAATTTATCGAAGGGCCTATTAGAAAATGTAAAAAAAGATTTACTATGAAAATTGTGTCCACCCTAATACACAGCAATTTCACTTCACACGTCTGTGTATACTATGATATACAGAGAATAATTTTGAAAAAATTGATTCTTTTATTTTCATACATTTTCACATATATAATTTAAAAATAATACAAGTTTAAATTAAATTATAAATTCCAGACGTAATGCATCATAAAATAGTATTAGACAGTGAAAGGGTTAAGAATAGAATCAGCATCGTTGAAAATTTAGGAATCGTCACATCACTAGTTTTAATGCTTTTAGCAATTTGTAAACTTTTTTAAGTCGTATTAATTAATTAATTCAGCTTTGAAAAGGTTAATATAAATTTAACTACCTATTTAGTATGTCCTATTATAAAATTTATAATAAATTTAACTTGATGAGTCATTTGTTTTAATTTTGATTCTTTAAAACTTAAAAACATGACGTATATAACTCACAATTATTTTATCAAAATTTATCATGTTAATTTATTTTAAATTAAAATTAATCTTAATGTAACAAATTGTTAATACATTACTAGTTACAAGTTACGAATCGTAAATATAAATAAATATAAGATTTATTCTAGTATGTGTTATCTTAGTAATAGCGATCATTTGGCAACAAGGATTACGTGTTTATATCTACGTGTCTATTTAGAAATTTATTTTCACAAATTGGTTTATATACTTGAAACAAAAAGTAATGCAAAATATGAATAAAAATCAATACGATTCAAATGAAAAAATAAGAACACCCCTATTCCCTCCTATGCAAGTAGGCACGAATTATCAGATTAGAGAAAACCTTGGTAGACCCAATGTGCCTATAAACAATGTGAGTAATGAACAATTAAACCATAGAATGCCCTATCAACCACTAAACCCAATGTCTCCTAATCGTGCACCTTATCAAAATCCAAATAATTCTCAACAATTTCAACAACCGCAAATGCATCAAATTTCAAATAAAATGCAAAATGTTTCTTTAAATAATGAAGTCGCTGAAAATATTAATGTTCCGAACAGATATGATCCAAATATTCAGATGAATACAAATACGGGTCCGCCCGTTAATACAAATTGGACACCTCAACGTCCAAGTTCTCATGGGTTAAATCAATTTCCGAATTCTCAGTCACATCCTCCTAATCAACAATTTATGAGACCCAATTTTCAAGGAAATATTAATGCCAACATACAAAATGGACAACAGTATCGACCTAATAACGATATGTATTCTCCACAACCTCATTTGCCGACAATTTCTTCTTCTCAAAGTCCAGCCAGAAAATTAGACCCAGATGCAGTTCCAAGTGCAATAAATGTTATTGACGAAAACAGAAAAAACCACAAAGACCCTTTTAATACATCATTGTTGGGTGTTTTACCGCCACGTATAACAACCCATTTTATTTCAACTGATAACGGCGTTTCTTCGCCAAAATACGTTCGATCTACAATGTATAATGTTCCTGCAACAAGTAATTTATTGAATATATCAAAAGTACCATTTGCTCTGAGTATTGTTCCAATGGCTGAGTTGTCGCGCGGGGAATTTGATCCTCCTGTAGTTGGTACAGGTGAAAACGGGCCCGTAAGATGTCGTTGTAAGAGTTACATGTGCCCATTTATGAAATTTGTCGATGGTGGAAGAAAGTATAGCTGCCCTTTTTGCAACTCTTTGAATGATGTTCCTAATGAAGATTTTGCATATCTCGATTATACAGGTAGACGCGTTGATGCTTCTCAAAAAGCCCAATTTTCTTTGGGAACTTTTGAATATACAGCCACATCTCAATATTGCATAAATAACCAGTTACCTCAACCACCTGTTTACATTTTTATGATTGATGTTTCATTTAGAACAGGAGCAGTCAACATTATCGATATTATCTCTAAAAGGTTGAAAAATGAAGTTTTAGCTATGCTCCCTGTAGAAGGAGATAATGAATACAGTAAAATTCAAATTGGCCTCGCCACATATTCTGACACTATTCACTTTATCAACATGAACCCAAAATTATCTCGACCGCAGATAGTTGTTGTAACTGACTTAGAAGATGGGTTTCTACCGTCAAGTGAAAACTTTTTCGTGTCTCCTCACGAAGCTATTGAAAAAATTGACTATGTTTTTGAATATTTAAAAACATTGTATTCTGAACATCGAGATAGTAAAGTAATGCTTGGTCCTGTGATTCAAGCGGGTATAGATGCTCTTAAATCGACAAATAGAGTTGGTAAATTAATTATCGTGCACACTTCACTCCCTAATTTGCAGGCGCCAGGTCAATTAAAATTTAGAGAAACAAAAAGTTCGACAACGGACAAGGTGGCATTGGCCCCTCAAACAGATTATTACAGCAAATTGGCATTGAAATGTGTTGAAGTTGGTTGTTCTGTAGATATGTATTTGTGCACTATGTATGCTAGTGTGGATATTGCAACATTGTCTGATATTGTTTCAAAAACTAGTGGAAAACTTTACTATTATAGTGATTTTACTTTAAACGGTGATGGAGGTGATCGCCTTATCAATGATTTGAAAGAAAATGTTTCTCAAGTTTGTGCTTTCAATTCCATTCTACGTGTGAGAACATCAATTGGAATACGAGCTGTAGATTTTTGGGGTAATTTTACAATGGCCAACTCTAATGACGTACAAATTCCTTGCATGTCTCCTAATGATGGCGTTATGACGGAAATTAAATTTGATGACACGATTAATGCTGAACAACCCATATATATCCAAGTAGCATTCCTTTACACTTCAATAGGTGGAAATCGTAGAATTAGATTGATGAATTTAAGACTTCAACCAACACTTCAACTCATTGATGTATATAAATCATGCGATTTGGATACAATTATTGCTTTATATTCTAAAAAGGCTGTTTACAAAATTTTTAATTCTACTCCCGTGCAAATTAGAGAAATGCTGATAGATTCTTGTGTTTACACTCTTACAGCTTACAGAAAACATGTGTCAACGACAAGTGCTGCTGGGCAATTAATTTTACCTGAAACTATGAAACTTTACCCTTTATATATTAATTGTATTATGAAGTCACCAGCTTTTATTAATATACCAGGATCTTCTATTGACAATCGCAGCTTAGCTATGTTTAAATTGAAGTCAATGACTGTAAAACAATGTCAACAGTTTCTTTATCCTGCTCTCATGCGTATAGACACAATGTCTCAACAATGTATACGGTTGTCATCTGATAGAATAGAATCTACTGGAGCTTATATTTTAGATAATGGTATTGATATTATTCTATGGATTGGACTCGAGATATCTCCAAATTGGCTGTATGACATTTTTTCTGTTAACTCTGTCGGTCAAATTGATTCAAATGAGGTATATAACTTTTTCATTTTTTACATTTTAAACAATATAGAAATTATTACCCGTCAAAGACAACCAAAATTCTATTTATTTGAGAAATTTCATATACGGAATTACTCAAATGCGAGGAAATTCTCTCAACGTAAGTTATTACGTTTTTTAGTTTATATCGCAGTTTTAGTTCAATATCGTTAAAGAAAAGGGTGAAAATGAATTACAGTTTACTAGGTATTTGTTTGAAGATCAAGGACCCTTAGCAACAAGTTCTTATATTGATTTTCTTTGTCAAATACATAAACAAATTCGGGATAAATTGAAAAATTAACATTGTAAATATGTATTTTGTATATTAAAGTGGTATAAGTTTTAATTTAATATATTGTTAGATATTTACCAGTGGTTAATTAACACTCGAGTATGGCCATTAGGGTGTCACATTTTTTCAAAAATTTTAGAATTTGATGGGCAATTAGCACTAAAAGTGTGTATTTTTAAAATAGAAAAACTAATTCGCAATCAAAAACATTTAACGCTATCTATTTGAGTTGTGTTTGTCATTTTAAATATCACTAAAAATATTATTGAGAAATTAAAACTGAACTTCATTTTAACGGAAATTAGCGTTTGAGGCTAAAACTTCGAGCTTTGAAACGTGTTAGTGACTTTACAATATTGTTCTCCATGTTTAATTATACAGTTTATTTTTGTAAATTTGTTTCTAGCGCAATTTTTTTAAATTTTATAAACGATTCAATTTCTCGAATTCTGGCAATTTACATTATTTAAATTGTATTCAATGCAATTGACAATAATATTTTATAATATTTTGTAACTTTTTAATTTTAATTAATGTAATTAATTATTTGAGTTAATTAATTAAGGTATTTTATTGGTCCCTTACACTGTGTAACGATTGGCAGATAAGAACTCTGATAAGTTCGTCTTAAATAAAAAGATGTCCAAATCTCGATTCGAACCTAGCCACGCAGAATACAATTATATGACTATAACCACTCTGCCAGTTATATCAAAAGTATATATTCGAATCTCAATTAGTATGGTAGCGATATATCACTACAAACTGACTCTTTGTATCGTTATTTTGTTTTTTTTTACATTGCTCTTCTTTGCCACAGTTAAAAGTGTTAGTAGTAAATGAAGTAAAATCATTCTATATTTTTTTACGTTTTATATCTATTATCCATTAATTTATAAATTTTAATTAATAAATAAATAATATACAGTGGAATCCGTGTATAACAGACACCGGTTATAAGAGACGTCCGGATATAAGGCACAAAAAGCTAGAATCGGAATTAAACACTTGTTTTGTATATAAATCACAGACAGATATAAAGGAATATTCAAATGAATATTAAAGATTTTTTTAAAATTTTACAGTTTAATTTCAGTTTTACACATTCTATACGACATATATATTACTTAACATTTTATTTATTTAAAGTCTTTACTTTTTTAATTTTTCGGATATAAGAGACGTCCGGTTATAAGGGACAAATTGCTTGGTCCCGATGCGTCTCTTATAAGCGGATTCCACTGTATTATTTAATTATTATTATAATAGAACATTTTTTAACTTTTCTAAACATTTCGTTAATTATATAAAACCATTAATATGTTAGCATCCAAGATGTTAATCGGGTTTGAACGAGTTTATAAACCGACACGTTTTTAAGTTTTCAGACCGGTGAAAAATTTTTTGGTAAGGAATTTGCTTTTGTTAGTAAAATCGGCAAATAATTCTAATTAATTTATTTATATTATAAATCTTTAGAACAATGGTACGAATGTTGTTCTTTTTCAGAAGATAAAGCTTTGGATTTGATAAATACGGAAAGTGAAGAGTTTATTGAACATAACAAAACCTTTATCAGTCGAATTTATCCTGCTGGAAGAAGAATAGATTCAAGTAACTTTAAAGATGACAGTTTAGTTAAATTCTGGGCTAACGGTATTCAAATGGGTAATTGACAATTGAAACAAAAACATTAAAAAAAATATAGCTGCTCTAAATTTTCAAACAAATTGTATTGCAATGGATTTAAATGTAGGTCGTTTCAATGATAATGGTGGATGTGGTTATGTTTTGAAACCACAAATTTTAAGAGATAGTCTACAATATTATGCTGGGAATAGCAATCTGCCTGGAACAGAACCTTCATACTACAGAATTAAAGTAAGTCTTGTTTTTTACAACATTTTTTTATTTTTGAGGTGAGTTTTCGTAATTTATATATGTTTAGGTGATAAGTTGTCAAAATTTAATTACTGCCTTATCTTCGAATAAACCAAAAAACATTGATGCAATAGTTGAAATAACAATATATAGCCTGGAACAGGATAATATATGTGTCAGAACAAAAGCATCCATAGATGGAGGTAAGATTTCACATACATGAAAATACATACAAATTTAGGGTACAATCCAATTTTTGATGAATCATTTGAATTCCAAATACATTACCCTGAATTTGCTTTAATTCGATTTGCTGTTTATGATGTAAATAATATGACAAATAAATTTTTGTGTCAATATACAATCAACGCTAATTGCATTAATCAAGGTATTAAAATTTATATTTGATATTACATTAATATATTAAATAAAAACATTAATAATTAAAAGTATAATGATTATACAGCCATGCGCATTAGGGTGTGACATTCATTCGAAAATTTTAGAATTTGATGGATGATTAGCACTAACTGTGTGTATTTTTAAAAAAGAAACTCTATAACATAATCCAAAACCCCTAAGGATAGATATTCGCTGTGCGTTTAACATTTTAAATAAAACATTACAAATCTTATAGTAAAATTAAAATATAACTTTATTTATTTTTTTATAAACAGCTTTATAGTGAATTGTCATGGTTTACAGAGTATTATGTTAATCACTGTTTATAACTAAACATTTTACTGTTTTAATTTTCATTCTAGCTATCTATGCTATAGCTATGAAATGAATTATGAAATGAATTGTTGTCATTCTTGATTCTTTGATGGGTGTGACACTCTAATGCGCATTGCGCAAGATATCTTATTAATCTTGTAATTTTGCAAATAATGTCGAATAATATATTATCTGCATAATCTGTTTGTATAAAAATTTTAATGTTTTACCGAACCCACTTTGGTGACTCCAGAATGATTATTTTGTAGCAACCTTACTTTTTAGATACAGTTGAATTCGTCCTAAGTATATTAAAGGTACTACGATTCTGATTCAACATAATATTTTTAGCCTAGAAGCCCGAGTTACACTTTTATTGCTAATGTGAGCAATATAATCTACAATAAATGCTAGATTCAACTCTAATATATTCGTTAATAATTAATATAATATACACTAGGTTGACTGTTATGTAATACGTACAAACAGCACCTAGCTCTGCCGAGGACAAATTTTTATTCATCCAAAAATATAAATTCCCCTTGAAAATCTAATTTAATTTTCGGACCGTTAATTATTTAACATTTTTTGTTTAATTAAAATATTTCAGAAAAAAATATATGAATACTAAAATGCTTTTTTGACCGTGAAGTCGTCACTTATTCGGATTGACATTTTTTATGTGTGTTAAGATGATACAACTTTACCACCTGTAAATTTTTTGAAATTCTAGGGCTGTTATCATTAAAAAAAGAAGGGTAATTTAGTGTTTTGGCCCTGAACATATAATTTTTATAAATTTATGATTTTAAAATCCGCATCAGTGTATATATTTTTTTAAATTCTCCAACTCGTTGGATTTTCAAAAAAAGGGACAATTGGGGTTTTTGACCCGTAAGATGTGAGTTTGGGAGGTTGAAATTTATTTTATTATACGTCTCGAAAAAAACTGTAATTGAAATGTGGAATTTATAAAATTCTAAGACTGGTAGTTATTTCAATAAAGTGGAACACACACACACAAACAAAAATCGCGTAGCATATTATGTAAGTTAGGATATAATTTATATTATATTATATAATCCTTACTAGGGATTATAATGTTTATTATTAATTATGTTTTAAAATTTTAAATTTAGGATACAGATTTGTTCCTCTGTTTGATAAAACTCGCAAAATTATAAAGGGATGTCGATTGTTTCTTCAAATAAAGAATTCTAAAACATTAATGGTAAATATTAATAATATTAGTTGGCAAACGATATAATAATTTATCGATAAATAAAATAATTATAATTGAATCATAATTTAAATTTTATAATTTAGAATTTACGTATAAAAAAATATGCAAAAACGATCCGTAAGAAAAAAAGTAGATTAATTGAATATACAAGTCTAAAAGCTATAAAATTTCATCGACAAATTGATGAAACTTTCAAGGTACATGAAAAGTAATATAATGTAGTACAGTGGTTCTTAAACTTTATTGCATAACGCTCCTTTTTAAAGAAACCATTTGTATAATTATTCATAAAACATGTAAACATTTTTGTATACATGAAACGTAAAAGATTCCACCCAACGTACCGAGACCCTTTTCGCAATCCACAACGAAATATTTCGAAAATTGGGGCATTTTTTTCCAAATTGAGTTTTAGAAAAAATACATTTTTGCAACCTACTATTTTGTGGGTCAAATTTAAACGGTAAAGTCCAGACCCATTAAGAGGTGTCGAGTGTGTATGACATTATACATCGTCAGAGAAATTATTAACATTTTGTAAATAATTAATACATAATTTTAAATGATAATGGAAATCTATATTGATTATCATTTTTATATATTTAGATATCATTACACCCACTTCGAGACAGTTGTGACATTAGAGATCAATTGGAATATGATCTAATATATTTCAAAAGTGTCTGCTATCTACCGCCTTCATGCAACCTAAAGCAATGCATACGATACATAAAGAAAAATTATCAATTTATTAAAATTAAAATTCATTCAAATGTAATAATATAAATATTTATACATTATACTTATTAATATTAATAGTATCCGTATATTGATACAGAAAATGACGCATCTAACGATGAATTGGATAAAATTATTTTAGCATTTGAGATGGTACATTTTAAATATATATTTTCATACATTTCAAATTCACAGCTTGTTAAATCTTGTAAAAATGTCATTCAAAATTATGAACACATTCATGGACAATTAATGCACTCTAAAATGGCTGCACTTGAATGGAACAATGAAATGAAAATATCCGATAAAAAAGTATATTTATTCATGTCAATGGTTTTGTCTGAGTTTGTTTCCACTTCAGTATTCGCAAAATAGAAATTCCCTCATTCTAAGAATTTTACTATTTGAAAGGATGATTAAAATTTATTAGTTTTATTTACAAATTGGTTAATCTTTCCAAACCATCAACGCGTATCACTCATTTTCATTATGTTGTAATACACTGATGTGGCAATTTTTTACAAAAAGGTAACAGATTCTAGCACAGGGATCTCAACTATTTTTGAACTATTGCCCTTAAATGAAAAAAATTTATCATTAGTTCCTTAATAATTAAAAACTAGCAAAAACTGTTTCAACTAATACTTTTGTGCATTATAATAATATATGATATAATAGTATATTTACCCTAATTTTTAAAATTAGAATTTTAACAAATAGGTTGTTTGTTAAGTTGACTTACTTTTTCTCCTAATAACAGTATTTTTATCTGAGTTTGCAGAAATAAAATAGAAACGAATCAAAACTATAATCTCAAAACTATGTTTAAAATATCAGAAGCAACACAATTTAATATTTTATAATTTATTAATATTAATATGTTAATAATGTTAATAAGAAAATTATAATATCAATTTGAAAATAAGTTTACTCCTAAAATAAATCACCTCAATATTAAAAAATTGTTCAATATGGGCGGTATCGCCCAGGTTGAGAATTCCTGTTCTAGCATGTTAACGGGTGGAAAGATGTTGGTAAAATAATAAGGTATTATAATACAAACACAAGACGTGATTCATGTCATGAACAAAGTATTTTCAGTGTTGACTATACCTTTTTAATTTCAAAATAAGAATAATAAACTTCAAAACGAGAATAACAAAGTTCAAAATGAGAATAGTTAACTTTTAAACGAGAATATTAAATTTAATTTATCTGTATCAAAAGTTGCGGTTTCCCACTATCTGAACAATCTTTTATACATTCTAAAAACGATACGACATGAACCTGAAAATGCAAACAATGCCGTAAATAAAAAGAAAAGAAGAAATTTTACTTTAAAGTTACTTGAATTACAATCTGAAAATGCAAATATTGTGTTTATGAATGAAACTAATTNCACAGTTAAAAGTGTTAGTAGTAAATGAAGTAAAATCATTCTATATTTTTTTACGTTTTATATCTATTATCCATTAATTTATAAATTTTAATTAATAAATAAATAATATACAGTGGAATCCGTGTATAACAGACACCGGTTATAAGAGACGTCCGGATATAAGGCACAAAAAGCTAGAATCGGAATTAAACACTTGTTTTGTATATAAATCACAGACAGATATAAAGGAATATTCAAATGAATATTAAAGATTTTTTTAAAATTTTACAGTTTAATTTCAGTTTTACACATTCTATACGACATATATATTACTTAACATTTTATTTATTTAAAGTCTTTACTTTTTTAATTTTTCGGATATAAGAGACGTCCGGTTATAAGGGACAAATTGCTTGGTCCCGATGCGTCTCTTATAAGCGGATTCTACTGTATATGTTACAGACAATTTTCAAATTATAAACGTTGTATTCATATTCCATTGATGTAAAACATTAAGCTTTGATAAATATTGGGAATATTATGAAAGACTGATAAAATTATTGTAAATATAAATAAATATAGTAAAACCTAAATTTGGTATACCCTAAATATTATAAATATAATTGTAAAAATTATTGTATGAAAGATTGACAAAATAATGTAAATGAACCCAGAATAAAAAATGATTGGAACATTTTGAACAAGTATTATTTCAATTTTGCTTACACTCATTAATATTAAATTAGGTCAAATTTTTAAATTTCAGGCAATTTTCAAATTTGAATTATTATCCACGTTCCTTGTCAAAATTTGAAAATTGCCTGTAACATAGTCACATTCAAAACTATGTCAATATTTCATTTTAAATTTAGTTATCATTCCATCAATTCTAAATAAATCCACCTATACATGTATTCTTTTTTAATCAGTTTAAATTGAGATTATGTGATTATAATATATCATTATAATCACATATTTCTTTAGACAATTTCATAAAAAATTGAATTGAAATTGGAAAAATTATCAAAAAATATTAAAAGAACGATTCAAAAGTGTGTCAAAACCTATCAAAACTGATTATAATAATTTTATTATTAAGTAAATACTACAAATTAATATTTAGTAATGGAAATCCATTGCATTCTATTTGGGAGGCTCATATATAATTTATTTATAAAATCATGGGTTGTAACATTAGATCATTCCCTTGTTATTATATTGCTCAATTCAGCTTGATTATAAACATTTTGTGATATTTCATTAATTCTAGCCTTCAGTCGTGGCCATACGTGCTCCGAGCTCTATGAAAAAGAGTGTTGTCTTGCTGAAATATTGGATTGCTAAGATGTCTATTTTCTAAAAATGGCTTTAATGTGTTATCCAGGATGCTTTTATAGCCTATTGCATTCAATCTTCCTTATAAAATTTTTACACAGCTACCATTTTCCTTTGAAATACGCCCCAAATCATCACTGAAGTCGAAAACCTGTTATTTTCATGAATGGCGAACTGTTCTAAAGACTCAGTTTTTCTTTTCCATATTTTCGGACGAATATGACTCCTTTTGATTTCAAAATTGCATTAATCAGAAAATATCACATTTTTCCAATCATCCATAGACCAACTGCGGTGATTTGTACAGAAATCTAGGTGTTTAGAAATGTTAACTACAGATAAACGAGGCTTTTTGCTAACAGCATAGCTTTTAATTCCATTTTATATCAACCTTCTTCTAACCGTACTGGTACTTGCCACCACGTTCCACTTATTTTTTAATTCTGGTAAACTCATGTGTCTGTTGATTTCGTGAATTCGGATCAAGTTTCTATCATCTCGGACATAAGAAATGCGTTTACAACCAGTTTTGGGATTTTTTACATGTACTCGTGATTCGCGGTTCGTTTTAGGATCTTAGATATGGTAGAATAGTGTCTACTCATTATTTCTCCAATTTCACGCAGTGTTTTTCCTTCATCGTGCATTCTAGTGATTAATATTAATTCAGAGTGATTTAAATCTCGACATGCAACAGAAAAATATGAAATCTATAAAGTTAATGATTAATTAATTCAAATTTAGTGTAGTATTCACATACTTTTGAATCGTCCATTTTTTATATGCGCTGTTCTAAATTAAAAATTAGTTTAACGTTTAAATAAATAATTTTATATATTTGCACTTGTGCACATGTTAAATAAATATTCATATTTCAAAAAAACGGATTTAAGTTAAATCTTATTTACCATAATTTATCTTTATGTCTAAACTATTTGCGTATACTTTTACAGCAAGTATTTTTTCCTTGTTTTTGATTGTTTTTATTGTCTTGTATAGTGAATAAAATGACAGATATATTATAAAAATCGTGAAAAAATTTATATTTTATTTAAATTAGAATTTCGTCATGTGACTTATAAAAAGAAGTTGAAATGATAAATTAAATATTTAAAATATGTTTTTCAAATTATTATAATATCAATAGCAATTTTGAAAATTTAAAAAAAACAAAAAAAAAATTTTTTTTAAGTAAAAAGTAAACCAGAAATTAGATTTAAATCACATTATATTTATCTTTGTTTATATTTATATTTTTTAAATATCGTGTCCATAACAATCAATATTTATAATAGATCGTTGTATAATATGAAAACGGCGATCTACAATTTATTCATGTTACGTTCAATTTTACAAAAAATAGGACCAATGGTATATAAGTAAGAATTTTACTGCAATTACGCTATAAAAAATTCAGTAATAGGGTCCAATTTATATCACAATTAAAGCTTTCCAAAAATATATTATTTATGTTATAATAACTTTAAAGTTAAATAGTTAAAGTAAAATATGGTACCAAAAAATTCCCTCTTTAAAAAATCTTCTTTAAATTTTGTTTATGTATGTTTTGCATTACGCATATAAAAAAACCAAATAAAAACAAATACTTTGTAATAATAGCTAAATCAATACTTAATATTATAATAGTAGTTTACTTCTTAGTAACATGGATACTAAGTTTGTAGGTGGTTGTTAGTAAAATATCAATTTGGTATCTAATTTTATATTCACGCTTAAGAAGATTTGATTTGATTATAAAAGTGGTTTTGTGACTACGAAGACGTCACTTTGTAATATAAAAATTTTTCGTGTGTAATATCTGGATATAACTGTATGAACTGTAATTTTTTATTTTTAAAATTCTGGCATTACTTTCATTTTTTGAAAAAAGGGTAATTTATGGTTTGGTCCTAAAAGACGTAACTTGTTGAAATATAAATTTATGACAATTTTCATAATTTTAAAAGCTGTATTAGAGTCTATATTTTTTTAAAATTTGATTTTTAAAAAAAAAGATAATTCGGGTTTTTCACCATTAAGATGTAGTTTTTTGACTGAAATTTATGTTAATTTCATCACCGGAAAAAACTAATGGAAACTTTAAATTTATGGAATTTGTAAAACTCTAAGACTCTTAGTTATTGAAATAAACGATAACAGACAAACGGACAGACAGAAAAATAATAGTTTTATATAAATTAGGATTTCAAAGATTAAACATTAGAAATAACATATATTATAAGCTGTAATATATTTCTAAGTAACAATACTCTTACTGTTTCAATACTATCTATTCTAACGACTTGTGAAATGAATAATTATAATTATTATTTTATGAAATTATTACTGCACAATAACATGAGGTTGTTTTCCATGGGAAACTTTCTTAAACGCTTTATTAATGCGTGGATTTCAATTATAATTAGTATAATCCGGCAGGGACGTATTATTAATTTTGGATCGGTTTGACCAGGATAACTTGACAATTTAAATAATGTAAAGCATTGTTAATTTCTCTAATTTAGCAAAAAAAATATAAATTTAACGTTACACATCATCTAAACGGAACCGTATCCTATTACGTCAAAACTAGTTATTATCATAATCCGAAATTATCTAAATTAACAGGAAATAAAAAATATATGCTATTGATTTCTTTTTAGCGGTAAGTTTTCATACATGATTGTCATTGTTATTATTATTATTCTCTTATTATTAGTGAATTGATTTGGCGAAAATTAAGTTAAGCTACATTAATTTGAGCGATACATCTTAGAGCAATGGTTCCCAAAGTGGTCCACAGGAAATTATAGGTGGTCCACAAGAAAAATATTAAATAACATGAAGATAACCTTTTTTTAACAATAATAATAAATTTACCCTGGAGTTGACATTTTAAATTTAACACTTAAATTAGTTGATATTCAAGAATTTTTTTAATGCTCAATTCAATTAATTCAAGTCTCCATTTTAAAAAAAATTTTGTCGAGATCCTTCCACCGAGGGATCACTGGTAGTTCGCAATAAGTATGTTTGAAATTAAGAATTTTTTTAATTACGCCATTGAAGCTACTGTGTCAAAATTAATGTAAAATTTTCGATTTAAGGAGGAATATATAAAAAAATCAAAATATTACCTTAATGACGTGTTCAGGATCAAGGAGATTTTTAAAAAAAATTATGTGGTCCACACACATTTTTTTTACGTGACAAGTGGTCCATGGTGGAAAAATTTTGGGAACCACTGTCTTAGAGCGACATACTTATTTATTTTGCTAATTAATCATACTATTGATATTTTGGCGAAATTTTGTGTGGGTTTTTTTAAGCCAGTGATTCTTAACCTAATTCACTAATAACCCTAGTCACCAATTTTCAAAAATAAAAATTCCTTTAACTTGAAATTAGACTATAATAAAATTCAACACTTTACATTTATTTAGGGAGTCATGTCATTATATCTGTTTTTAACAGAATTGAGAAAAAAAGAGATACGGTGATTATTTTTTTTTCTATTTTACTTGAAATTTTTTCATAAAATAACGATTAATAAATATCTTTGGGAATATATATTATATTATTTGACTAGAAAAATGAATGTTTGGAATAATGATGCTACTAATATGATAAATGGAACTGATGGAACGCTATGGAATCCATATGTAGATAAGCTAAAACCTTTGTACTTATTTGCTCCGGAAGTTTGTAGATCTGTGTCTTTTGTCTATCAAAAACCATCTAACGTGTGCGGAGTATCAACCTATAGATATGTATACCAATATTATAAACTCGATTAATACACTCTAGCAAGTGAACCCACAAGAATCACAAATGCCTAATTTTTATCCCAGAAATGCTGGATATGGTTTCAAAAATTGTTTAAATGGAAATTTAACCGATACTGTAAATATTAACAAGTGCTGTTTAGGTAAAGGTGTATTCAGTTTACTATACTGCAAAGGTAATATTTTGTAAATGTATTATGCCATTTAACGGACATTTTGGTTTTCCAGAAATTTTTCTTTTTTATTTCACTTTATTATTTAGATGCAGAATTTGTTCTGACGGGCAGTCACATGTATGGATCTGAACAATTTATAAATGACATTAAAGGCATAAATAAACCCAGTTCACTTGTCGCTTCAACTTGGATAGAAATTGATCCGGTAATAGGATGTGATTTTAAGTTGACATTATAATATTACAATAACAATATCCGATATCTATGATTAATTAATAATAATTATATAGATAACCGGTAGGCCTTTATGTGGAAACAATAATGTGCAGAAAAATTTTTATATCAGAAAAACTAAAATACTCGAGAATGTGTATGATTAATATATATTGTGTTATGTACATTCTTATTAACGTAACTATCTTATTTTCTTTAATTAATTAAAAAATTAATTAATATAAAAATATATTTAATATTAGTTATATTGTATTTATATTATAATAGTGGCAATGATGATTTGAAAATGTTACAGAATTACCTATTTCCATTATTCTACATTCAAGAGGTAAAACGTTTTACTTATAAAATTAATTTTAGTATGGGTGTATAAATAAAGACATAGCTCAAAAATTGAATCGAAAATTTTTCAATTACTTCAAAATTATAGAAATGATACCCATTTTATTAATTCTGTTGAGTGCTTTATCACTATCCGTTTTATTTAACTTAATATTATACATTTTATTTCAAAAAACCAACAATATAAGACACTTTTAGTTATTATTCAATTACGATAATATATTAATGACAATTTCATTTCGTAAAAATAAATGTTTAAATATAAATCTTCACTCGCATATGCAATGTATATTATACATGTATATTAATGTAATTATTATTCTAATATTTATTTGAACATACAATTGTATATTATCCTTATGGCCCCATATATAGAGTATATCATAATCAAAATTATTTTAAAAAACATTGTTGATAATTTAAGCAATATTTATCAATTTATTGTAAAATGTTAAATGTAAATAGAAATTTACTAATTTATAATAGAAATATTTTTATTAGATTAATGTGAAATGAATATAAAAATATTTAAATTCAAATTAATTCAAAGTTCCATTTTAATTTTATTTTTCATGTTTTTGTTGTGATCGTCCGAATCTGAATTCATTTGTTTTTTATACTTTTTAGCAGCTTCTTTGTAAGAATCGATATAATCAAATGAAGGTGGAAAACCAAATTTGTTAAAGTAATCATAATCGTCTTTTGTGTAGAATTTTTCACTTTCGTAATCACTTTCATAAAATTGTATATAATCGTATCCTGTAAATTTTGGAATAGGATACTCCGTCATTATGTTTCCTATATTTATACATTTAATTTAGACAAAATTTATATTATGACTCATAATTTAAACATAATATGAAATTGAAATGAATCATTTTAATTAAAAAATTTATACCGCTTGCGCATTCGTGAAGCCAATTTTGAATTGATCCATACTTTGAACTGTCATATTGACATATTGTTATCTATTTAAATATATAAAAATAAAACTTATTTTTATATATATAATTATTATAATATAGTACGTCCTGAGCAGTTTTAACAAAGCTTATTGGCTTTTCAATATTTTGTTTTCTAAAGTGAAGACACGAAATAAAATATGTAAAATATATAATAAATTTATAACAATATATTGTTATTTTAATGAAACGTAACAATCTTGACGTAGAAATGATTAACGGAAATAAAATTTCAAAATTTAGATGAATTAAAAAAATAATTACATTATAGAAGATTCGGTTAAAGATATTATTGATGAGATGTCATCCATTTTGCTAGAGATGGTGAATTGCCCTTGTGCCTGATTATGACAATTTCGTAAACTGTGTGAACAATTTATCTAACATTAATACAATATATTATAATATTACTGTTTATTATATTTATATTCAAATATTAACAGATAATTAATTTAACAAATAAGTTTAACTTAAACTTTAGATTTCAAACACGTATTTTTTTATATTTTCATAATACATATATATAATGTATAACAAATGAAGTGTATAAATAAACTAGGTTGACTGTTATGTAGTACGTACAAACAGCACATAGATCTGCCGATGGCACATTTTTATTCTACCAAAAAAATAAATAAATTCACGTTGAAAATCTAATTTAAAAATCTATTTCAATTTCAAGTGAATTTTACCAATATTGCACAGGTATTATAATTAAGATTAAGATACTTGATTTGAAGCGGTGATAATAATTTTTTTTGAATTACCTCTTTACATGCATCCTTATTTTTGACTTGTGGATGTGCATCCATTTGAATCCTATTTATATTATAAATATATATTTTTAAAAGTTACATTTTGCTATATTCTTCTAATGAATCCACATTGATAGAATTTTGCATAATATCTATGACTTTGCTTTTGTCAATAATAACAACACTTGGATAAGTGTAGATGTTGTATTTTTCACAAACTCTGATCCAATCAAAACAATCAACAACAACAAATCTGTCTAATTTTAAAATATTAATATATTTTATTATTATACATGATATTATTTATATATTACTTAAAGTTTAAAATTATTACCTTTATAATGATTCTTCATTTGATTATAATGATAAACAGCAATTTTGGATCTAGGTTCCCCTACAAAATATAACTCATTATTAAATTATTTTTATCTTTATACAATTATTAGTACATTTTAATTATTACATTTTTATTAACATTGTAAATAACAGTATAATATTTCATTTCAAATACTTACAATATAATGTGAACAAAACAATGACATTTTTGTGATGCATCAACATTTTTCCTAAGGCTTTATTACATATCGCAAATTTTTTGACGTCAACATCTAAAGAATAAGCTAAACGTTCCACTGGATCATCCTGTCGTTCTTCAATTCTATCTATATATATGATTAAAACAAATTAAATTGATGTTAATACCATACTATTATAATATTGTAATAAATAATTATTTATATAATATGTATAATATATATAATATACATTGTATATATTATAATTTATAAACAACACTTACAAAAAACTACAAAGGAATAAACTGTTAACCAAATTTCAAAAAAATTCCAATTTTATTTTTCGTTTGAAATTGAATATAGAAATTTATTATTGGTGTAAAAGATAATTTTCATATCATTTTCGAAAAATTTACCAGAATGACTGAAATTTCAATTGCAGAGTTAAATATAAATTGTTTCATCAAATGATTTAATATTAATTAATTACCTGATTCTTTAAAATACATTTTCGGATTCATTTTAAATGCATCTAAATTAGTTATACTCCATTATCAAAGACATGTACATGTAATTAATATATATATATATATAATTAATGTACATTCTACACTAAAGTGTCCACTTTTTTTATTAGAAAAACCTATTTTTCACGTAATTTAAAATTTTAAAATTTTATTTCAATAAAGTCACACACACAGACACACAAACAAAAATCGCGTAGCCTTTTATATAAGTTAAAATTTATGAAAACTTATAAACACTTTATAATTTTTTAAAAATGTTTAAACAAGAAATTTCTTATTGTTTACGACTCGTAAATTACGAGTAATTTTTGTGGATCATATAACTCAATGGTTCTCAACCTTTTATACCTTGCGATCCCCTTATGAACGACAACAATTAAAATAGGGGTTCCGTCATATTTAAAGTTTAAGAACCACTGATATATATATAATATATTTAGTTGAGTAACACTGATTATACATTATGTATATGTAAAATTTAAAACCTCCTATCCCTTTATTAGACAAATAGTGTTGACGACATGTAATAGGTAATGATCCATGTTTTAGTAATAGTTTGTAGCAATTTTCATCGGTATAATGCCTTAAATCCATTTTTAATGTTTCTTGGAAAAATTTGCGGGTAAGTAAATGGTGTGCTATCGGAGCGTCCCAAATTGTAATAGCATCACCAGTAATGAAATGAGCCATTTTTGGTTTGCACAAACAATAGCTAGAATGGTATTTATTTTTCATTTCACCTGATAAATAATTTTGATTGTGCATTTTAAATTAAAATACCCGTTGGAACTTTTTCATAATAGTAAATGGCTGGATGTATAAAATTAACACGATGAGAATCTTGTAAATCATCAATGATTCTTTTATAGTAAAATGTATCTAAACCGATACCAGAGAAATTCTTTCCTAGTTGCATGAAAGTAGCATAGAATTTATCTAAATGTATTCCAGTTGATTCTTCAAAATTTGCCAAATTGCATAATGGAAATTCTTTTACATGTTCAAAGGTTTCTCCATTACTATTATATTATAATTAAAGAATTCATAAACTCTACATAATAATTATAAATTCATAAACTGTATGATAATTTCCTTTTTATATTAATTGTAAAAATTAATATAATAATCATTATTGAAGCAAAACAATAGAATATAAATATGAAAGACAGAAATTGACATTAATATTAATATTAAAAAAATAGTAATGTAATAAACAATTAATTGCAATAATATCCTAGCATTATTCATTATTTATTAAAATATCGATTCGCGATTTTCTATTAAAATTATTCTTTTAAAAAATTAACGCTAAAACACAATTAAAGTTTGCTAAACATGACCTATAAATCATTTTAAAAAGGGTCCGTTAGAAATAACTGCTAAGCAGTAAATCTTAACTTTTAGAATAGTCCAAATTGTTCAGATCGATTAAGAATTCACTATTTTTTTACGAATTTTGTACTTTATCGTACAAAATGTTTTTGATACCACATTTTAGAAGAAATTCAACTTAATCGGTTCATTTTTTAATTTTGAAAAACCCGTAACCCGAGTTGGAGTCATGCATATGCATATAAGTTGTATTATATAACTCATCGGAAAATATGTATCTGCGACCTAAATATTTCGCGATAGTACCACATTGATTCAATCAATATAACGTAATAATTATAAAATTAATATTTTAAAGTTTACTCTCTAATTGCATATATATCTCCGTAAATTCCATACATTTGATATAGAGCTGATGACTCACTTACTCTTTTTATCACCGTGTTTAATAATTCTGAAATTGGATATATGCGAGATGGCCATTTGCGATTATATATTCGCTTTTCAACTATGTGCGACAAAGCCTTGGCTAATAAATATAAAATTAATTATTATTATATATATAATTACATATATAATAAATATCTTAATGTTTTAATAAATGTATTTTTTTTGAGTTTACATAATATTCTAATATATAAACGTTATTTCTTTAAAAATCTTACACACATAACATACAAAAGTGCTCTTCAACGTTTTTATCTCGCGACCTATTAAACCTATTTAAGGTATTCATAGAAACCATTATAATTACATTGTACGTCTATTATTTCGCGGAACACGATTAGGTATCATTTCCATTTTATATATTGAATATGTGTTAAGATAATAATAACATGTATGTGAATAAATAACATAGATTAATGTTCATCTTAATTTCGTAAGTAAACAATCACACATCATTATAAATACCTGTATATCTAAATCCATGAATGAAAGCACCCGCCGCTTTTCTGTGATCAAGAGCATGTCCTATCGTTCCTGCATAAAATAGATTTGGAACAATATTGGATTCATAATTTTCTTTCATACTGGGGTATTTTCCATGACATCCAGATCGAGTTGGCTGTAATTTTCTAAATTTAAATATTATTTAGACACATATCAATAACTCTTCCAAAATGGATTCATCAAAATGAAAGCCAATGCAATTCAAAACAAAGTCGAACGGTTCTCTGAAGAAAAATGAATCCTGTTTCTCTGCATGATATGAATTGCGATTTTCGTCAATTACTGGCATCCAAACATCAACATCTAGTCGACCATCTGATCTTTTTACTATTGACATATTTTTTAATGGTAGCTCGTTAACAGTATCCAAACTCTTCAGCATATAAGTATCCAATGGGGAATTATTTATGCCTCTAATTATTTATAATTAATTTTTACAAATTATTTAAGATTAATTAATACATTAATGTATTAATTAATTATTAAGAGTATTTATATATGATATAAATTAGGGCAGGGGTAGACAAACTTTTGAATCTCGTGGGCCACTTTTTTATACCAAAAAATTATACCGGCCCTGTTTTTGAAAATTTACACATTCTAATTTTCAATTTTTACTTAATATAAACGGTTCTAGTATATTCAAATAAATAAATTCAAGGACTATCTGAAAATTCAGTTTTAAAATGATTATCTAAAAATCTCAAAGAGTCACCAAAACTATTCTGTGGCCACTCGTTGCCGATCCCTGCATTAGGGTGTAATATTTTTTGGAAAAAATGGAATTTATCTGCCGTCTAGTGCAGGTTTAGTGTATTGATGAAATATCAATATAATTAGTGTATTTATTTTTAAAATAATGTCTATTTGTGTTGCGGACACCATTTTCAAATTCCAAAGGAATGAATTATATAGATTTTCACCCATATTTTTTTATTGGAAATGTGTAGACGTTCAATGCACATTTTTTTTGAAATTGTTGGATCAATATTTACATTTTCAATTTCTATTTTAATTGAAATATTTGAAAAATATTGGTTAATAATATATTAAAAATTATTTTTTATTGGGAATGTGTAGATTTCTCTGGTTGAACTTTTGTATTTATATCAATTGGAATAAGCTCTATCAGAATAATGTATTTTTTTAATTTTTTTGGAGAGTTAATTATTTCACATTATTTGTTTATATAACATGCATACTAAAAATGATTTATATAATAAGCGTATAATAAAGCTAATAAATGTAAAAAAAATATGCATACTAAAATGCTTGTTTGACCGTGAAGTCGTCACTTATTCGGATTGAAATTTTCTGTGTGTGTTAACATGATACAACTGTACAACCTGTACATTTTTTTAAATTCTAGGAATGTTTTCATTAAAAAATTTATCTGTAATTTGTAATTTTGGCCTTGATGATATAATTTATGATAATGTTTATAATTTTAAAATCCGCGTCATCAGCGTATATATTTTTTTAAATTATCCAACTCGTTTGATTTTAAAAAAACAGGACCATTGAGGTTTTGGACCCGTAAGATGTGAATTTGGGAGGTTGAAAATTATGTTATTATACGTCTCGGAAAAAACTGTAATTGAAATATGGTCTTTAAAAAATTCTAAGACTGGTAGTTATTTCAATAAAGCGTAACACACACACATAAAAATCGCGTATCATATTATATAAGTTAGGATTATTTTAATTCTAAAATATATTTTAATATTTAATATATAATAATAATAATAATATATATTATATATTTTATATTTTATGTTAAATTAACCAAACGCAATAAATTCATAGAAACGCTCATGAAAAAATATTTCGTTAAATGAAGGATAATGTAAAAAAACAAATGTAAAATGTACAAATAAAAAAAATATTAAAAAAATAAAGTGTTTTTTTTGAAAAACTTTAGGATCCGTAATGTTAAAACTAAGATATATAACAATTTTTGCCAAATATAACTAGTACTGGCACCGGTAAACTTATGGTATTTTCCTATACGGTTGGATCTAGATGCAGATGGGAAAAATATGTCTAATTTCTTAATCTTAATGAACAGATATTGCCCTATATACCATGACTTTAAAATAAAAACATATTTTATAGGTTCTGAATATACATCACTGGTCGACGACCAATATATAGTCCTACAATAGACAACCAGGATCCATATACATGTATGATTTAATTGATAATCACCTTATATGCAAAATTTTTAAACAAAATACAGAATAATGATAAAAAAATATTTAAAAAGTACCTTAAATCACCAACATAATGGGTTTCCCAAGACAAACGTATTCTGGTATTTCCAACCATTCTATAAATAAGATATTATCAGAAATTAAAGTTAGAAACCTAACACTGGCCGTGTGACTATAAATGGAATCAGCCGTCTAAATATTATTATTTATACTTGAAAATTAAACCTCAAATGCTGAATTTCCTAGACCCAATATCAAAACATTTTTGTTAATATAATCTTTAGGGTCTGTGGAAAGATCCGCATAATCGATAATATTTTCTTTGCCGACAATGTCTAATTTATTTGATTCTGAAACACCGGTTGCAATGATTACAGATCTATAATATAAATTAATAATAAGTAAATATTTACCCGCAGTCATGAATCAGTCCATTTTTTTTGACCAATGTGAAACGATCTCCATTGCTTTTTACTTTATTAATGTGGGTATTAAATCGAACCTTTAAAATATCCATTATTTAAGTTACACAGTGAAATTACATTAAATTTATGTTTTTGATAAAAATCATTAATGTAATCTAGAAAATCATCAGCCATGGGGAAAAATTCTTTAGAAAACTTTGAAATTCTAAATTCTTCATCTGTGGTGTAAATAGAATTCCAATCGTGTCTCATGTTAAATTCATCATTTTTTTGTCCAGTGTATATTTTGTTTAGAGAAATTAACTTTCTATGCCTAGGGAAATGTTCAAAAAATTTTCCCACACGATTCGATTTTTCAAATATAATATAATTCACATCCCTTTGTTGAAATCCATGGGCAATTTGTAAGGCCGCTAATCCGGCACCAACTATGCATACATCATTTGAATTGTATTCTGCTGATGCGATCAAGATAATACTTATTAAATGTACACATTTTATCAAACTAATTACATGCATTATTACATAAAATAAAATTTCAGAATTTAATTTTAACTACTTTTTGTTTGCTATTTATAATATTTTTTTCCAAATTCAGAAGGTTTGGGTTAATGAACTAGGATTGGAACTGTAAAATCAGAATAAAAATAACATGACATGTCTACGACAAATATCAATATGCCTTAGAATTAGTTATTAATATTATTACTATGAATGATATTTATTATTAGCTTCAACATTTTAGGGTGCGTTTCTCTGTATTTAATGTCAATATTTAAAGATACATTAAATATTTATTAATAAATTATAATTATTGAAGCAATACATGTATTATCATTGTCGGTGTTGATAAATTCTTATCTTGTCTTATTGGAAATTTGTGATTTTATGTGGATTTTTTCGATTTTGACTTGGCGATTCAAATACAGTTTAAATATTTGTATGTCAATAATAAAATCATCAATATAAGAATGATATCAAGTATAGTCATTTACAGTAAAATTTTACACGTTAAATTCAAATAATATTTAAATTAACATGTAAATAGAGAAAATGCAAATTTTTTCAAATATTAAAATAAAGTGGGTATTATATTTATGTCTAAATATTAAATATTATTAAATTTTTATTAATAAATAAGATCCATAAGTAGAATCAGGGATTGTAATTAATTGATTTATATGAAATAATTGCAATAAATTAGTTTTTAAAATATAAAAAAATTTCAATTAATTAAATATTGATAACAATATCATAATAATTTTTAAAAAACTGGTCATGTGATAATAATAAATATATTAGGATGCTGTTTGTCCGAAGTACATAACAGTAATGCTAGTAGGTTAAATAAATCATCTTTCTGATGACAAACGCGTTTCTATTTTCCTAAAATTGCATAGAATAATAAAAAGTTGTTAGTATTTAGAAAATATTTTCATAATATTTATTTCTTCCTTCGAATTTGGAGATAAAATTGTTTCTGGAAATAAATAAAGCATGGTGGGACTGCGATACGCTACAACGAGTGTTGCCAGTGTCAACTTGACACCTTAATATTGTATTATTTTAAATTACAGTGTATAATGATTAAATTTAATTTTTGAACTACATAAAAAAATTTTAATTAATTTTTTATCCAACCATTCGTTAATAAATGAATTCAATTTATATTTTTTCAGTTATAGAAAAAAAATCAATTAATTGAAAAATATCTTTTTATTTTTCAATTGTTGGATAATTTAACTTAAACTGCTGTTAAACTCCGATAACAAATTTATCTACATAAAACGTAAACAATGATAACAAGAATTATTCATTAAAAGTAATTTAATTTAATTTAGTATGTCATAGAATTTTTTTAATTTTACCCCATGTTATGCAAATTATAATATTTTAAGTGCCTATTTGTCACTCCAGGGGGCGGCTGCCCCCTTGCACCCCAACTAGATCCACTACTGTCCCACGTAACACGATTTCATATTCCTGGATTAAAGAACGTTGCAAGATATAATTTTATTTCATAAAATTCATGATAAAATAAAAGGAAACAATACAATTACATGTAATATATAAAACAGAAATAATATTAATATGATAAATTTAGTTTAATTTAAGCTCAAGTTACAAGTTCGGTAATATTTTGTTTTTCTTGACACATAGGGACATGTTGCAAAACTTCCATACCATTCCATGTTATAGGTGATCTCTAAATAAACATTAACATATATTTCGCATGTATGTGAATCGATTGAAAAATTTTTAGGGTGAAATGATATGATTCCTACCTTTTTTGTCTATCGCGTCATAAAAAAAATTACATCTCACCCTTAATAAATTTATTTTTTAAATTTATATTCTGCCTGTTAAAAGATATAACTTAATATTAAAGCATGTTTATTGTCAACAATGTAGAATACGAGAAAATTTGTTTAAAACACATTTTAGTCAGTTGTCAATATTATTTAAATGAAATACATATATGTAATAGACATCGAAAAAGGGTCTATGGATATGGTAGGTTCGGTTATGCGAAAAGGTGTTTAATAAATAATTTTTACAAATTTATTTTTTAGCAGTTAAATTTGAAAAGATATTTTTTATAGATTTTCATAGAAAAAAACAAGCATGTGAATGATCGTAGAAATAGAATAACATAAAACATTATTTTTTTCTACTCAAAATATGAATAATTTTATTTATAATGTTAATAAATTAATTATAAAGTTTTTAGTGTACTTATCAAGAAAGTAGAAAAAGAGTAAATCGCATAGGTAAGCGCTACCGCCGAGGTTAGGCATCATTAGTCAAGTGACTTAAAATATTCTTACAGAGCATTAATAATATGTAATGTAAATTTAAAAATTGCTAAATTTAGTATGGTTAAAAGACAAGATGTTCCTTCCGATAAAAAAATTTTACTAAACTTTTTATAAAATTCAAATTGGAATCAAAAAAAATTGCTGATTTATTTAGTGTGTCTCAATAAATTGTTTAGTTAATAAAAAGAAAAATTACAAATCATGCAATATTTTGATTCGAACAAAAAAATGTTTGGTATGAAAAAGTCCACAACCGAAAAAACTGTTAGAACAGTTGTAAAAAAAGCATAGAAAACATAAATTCAAGTTTTTCTGAAATCAAAAGTTAGAAGTTATAAAACTTAAATCACAAAATATACATATATCAAGAATTACTGTTAACCGTTGATTGTTTAAAGCCGGATATAAATTAACAAAAAAATGAAAAAACCCCTTTTATCTATAAATATGAACAAATATATATTTGAATTGTCAAAAAAGTACGAAAATTGAACTAAAAGTGACTGTAGAAAGGTAATTAATCTTTATTAAAAAAACAAATAGTCACTAATTTTTAATTTTATTTTAATTAATAGAATTCCAGTTAATTGATTTATTTGTCATATTTTCTGACGAATATATAAGTATGATGGAAATATAAGAAGGTCAAATGAAGCATTTAGATCAGATTGTACCAAAAAAACAGTCATATTTCCTTGGAACGTTATGGTTTGTAGTTATATCCGTTATGAATATTAGTAAAATACAGATTGTGGAAAATAGAATGAACCAAAAAGTTTGCAAGAATTGTTTTAGAATTGTTTTTAATTGAAATATCTAAATGAAATATAAATGAAAAATATATATTCTAGCAAGATTTAACTCCTTGCACAAATATAAATCCATCCAATGCTATTTTGCAGATAAGGGTATTTCTGGTCAAAATATTATTTGTCAAATATGAAAGCCTTAGAAAATAGTATTTTTGAAATTGAAAGATGAGGTCCACCAAATTAAAATTAGAATTAGATTAAAATCTGAATTGATTGATGCAATAAATTTTGACTGAGGAATTCATTCAAAATTAAACAATTGTCGAAAAACCAAAAATTCTTAAAAATACAATACTTTAAAGAATTACAGTCCTAATCATTACTAAAGGAGACACCACAAAGTATTATAATTGTATAAATCAAGATAAATATACATTTAACCTGTAGTTAAGAATTTATTTTATTTGGTCTATAATATAGATCAGGGGTGCACAAAGTTTACTTTGAAATTGAGAAAGTCATCAAAGTCAAAAATGTAACTTTTTGATAAAAAAATTTTAAATTTCTCTTGAATAAAATCTCATTTAAACTTTTTTAATTTGATGTAAAATGGTGTATTTCATTGCACAATAAATCAACAGCAAAATTTAAATCAGGCCATTTTGTAATAAGATGCCTACATTTTAACATGCTTTAATTATAAACATAAATAATAATGTAATCTTGGTATAGTATGAAAAACATGAATCGGCCCAAATACATCGAAAGTTTGAAAGTTTAAATCCAATTTGAGGAACTGGGGGAAAGTCGAAAATGTAACTTTTTGATTAAAATATTTTAAATTTCCCTTGAATAAAATCTGATTTAAACATTTCAATTTGAAGTACATTGATATATTGCATTATGATCTAATGCCCACGGCCGCACATAAACGCTCTCACATAAATATAAAATCCACAGGTTGTACACCCTTGATATAGAGTCTATATTGTGGGGCCCAATTGTGAAATGTGCGCTATAATATCAATTTTTATTTTTATAACATTTTTTTACACAAAAAGTAAACTCCCTACAATTCAGAAGCTGTTCTTATAGAAAGAGTCGAACATTAATTTAGTCAATAATGAAAACGTTAGTACATTAATAATAATGCAGAAAATTTACTAAACTATAAAAATATTCATAACTGTTCTTACAGACAGTGTTCTTATAGACAGAGTTTACTGTATTTCTTTTTTTAGTTTTTTTATATATTTTTCATAATTTATTTATTCATGATTTATTACTTAATTTTAATATTATTTGTACACTTATTTTATTATGATTGTTTATTATTTCATTTAATGAATAAATTAAAACTATTAGTTTTAACATAAAATATTGAGTAAAAATTTTTTTTGTGTGTCCGCGTAATAATTTTTATTCAAATTTGGCCCGCCAAGAAAATTGAGTCTCGCACCCCTGATCTATATCAACCCAGTATATTAATGAATATATTTATAGTATACATTGTATGCTAATAATAAATTAATTAATGTCGACTTGTGAATAAATAAAATATAAAAAATCATACATTATAGAATTGTATCAATTCGTTTAATGTGGAAAACTCCGGTTTTGGCTTTCCAAAAAACACATAAAATTGTTGTGAATTCTTTTCTATAAGATAGTTTATTATGCCATTTTTCATTTTTATTCCTAAAGTGTATCCGTATATTTTGAAAGACAATTTGATCAAATATGTTCCATCTTTAGAATTTAACAATATATTATTGCTTTCTTCACGTGTTAAAATTCCTATAAATATATTTATTTAAATTACTATAAAACGTGTTTATGGAAGCAGTTGTAATTAAAAGTGACTATCTAAAATTTTTTAATTTATTTTTTTAACCCTTATATATTTGTTTAATATGAGTTTAACAGAGTTGGTAAACGATAAATAACCTTTTTAATTGTTCGTTTAATTGTTTAATTGTTATCGATAAAAATTGTTCTAAAATTTTCAATCATCATGTCTAGGACAGGGATTCCATTTCATACATAAGACCACATTCCAATAATTTGACATTGATGAGGCCGCACCGTGAGATAAAAAATATAGTCATATGCTTACTTATATAATAAGCTACACGATTTTTGTTTATATGTGTGTGTGTTCCAGTTTATTTAAATAACTACCAGTCTCATAATTTTATAAAGTCCACATTTCAATTACAGTTTTTCTCGGAGGTGTTGGCAAAATAAATTTCAATCTCCCAAACTCAGATCTTACGGGTCAAAAACCCCAATTGTCCTTTTTTTTGAAAATCAAACGAGTTGGAGAATTTTAAAAAATGTATACGCTAATACTGATTTTATCATCATAAACTTAAATTTAAAAAAATTATATCTTCAGGGCCAAAACCCAAATTACCCTTCTTTTTTTAATGAAAACAGCTCTAGAATTTAAAAAAAATTTACAGGTGCTACAGTTGTATCCCATTAAAACACAAAAAAATTCAATCCGAATAAGTGACGACTTATGTCGTAATTGACTTATGACAATTTTTAGGATTGGACTGTTTTAACTTTATTTTTAATTATTATACACACATTCTGTCTAATATATTAAAAAAATGGCATAACAATTTTGTTTTTAAAATTCTTTTACACAAATGTTAACAAACAAAAAATTAAGATGGAATAATTCACTTTAAAATAAAAAGTAATGTGATATGATTGTTCCACCTGAAACAAATTTGGGAACCACTCCTTTAAAGGATTGATAATAGTGAATAATAGGATTTTTAAGTAATATATTTTCAACGTAAATTTATTTTTTATGTATAAAAAAAATGTGCCCTCAGTAGAGCTAGGTCCTGTTTGTACGTAGTACACAACAGTCAACCTAGTAGATATATAATATATAGGTTATTTGCAATTTTTAAAAATTGATCATAAATACAAAATTTTTTAAGCTGTTAAATAATATAGATAGAGACGAAAATCAATTCAATTCATCGAAACTAAAGATTATACGGTTAGTTTTAATGGTCGATAAAAATGTTGTTAAAAATTATTAAGAAATTAAATATATTTTAATGTTTTTTGACATGTTTTTCTCAAATAAAGAGCTTTTATATTTGGTACTATACTAAAAGTAATTAATTTTAATTGATTTTCTAAATGCACGTTAGAGATTTGAGATCGTAGATTCGACTTTATAAACATTATAATAAAGTGTAATAAAATTTAAAATTTCTATTTACTAAATTGATAGTTAAAATTTGACAATTTAAAATGTAAATTAATTCAAAAATAATGAATATGACATATTTTTATGTTAAGCCCGCACCAAATCGTCAATAAGGCCGCATGTTCCCAACCCTGGTCTAGGATTATCGAATAATATATTTATTATTACTGCAAATTTAACAAAAATTGATTTGATATATAGCGGACATATAAAAATCAAATCCATTAATATTCTAATTTTATGTAGGACAGCAGTCAAAAATCAATTTTGTAATAATGTATATTTACTAAGAATAAACTAAATATGTATGTATGGACTACATTGTATGCAGAAAAAATGACTTACATAAATGGCTTATTTGTAATGGTTGATGAAATTCTAAAACTAGTTAGAAAAATATCACGTCAATATTAATATAATTTATTAATTTCAGTGAATAATGAAATTAATAACAAGTTTTCTTGGTGGTAAATATTCTGATATCAGAATCAACTATTTATTGCGATAAAAATTCTATATGGCAATAATCATTATAAGTGTATTTTAGTTTACATAATATTCATTAATATACATTATATATACATAAATTATGTATGCATTGCTTATAAACGCTTAAATGTAAAACTGATAACATATTTCTCGTGGCTTTTATTTATGCATCAAATATGGGATTGCAAGTTTATAATTCCCCAAAAAATAATAAATTTAATGAATTTGATTATAATAATAGAAAGATTAATAGTTAATTATTAACTATTAATATTAAAATAAATAGTTTGTTTGGAAACAGAAGCTACTATAATCGGGAGTAAACACGAATCAGTTAAAAAATTCATAAAAGTCAATTCTGAAATAAATTAAACTGTAGATTCTATATTTTAGAAAAAACAAATTGTCCGAATAATTAATAATCTTTTAAGACATTTTTGATTGAAAACTATGGAGTTTTAACCAAAATTATGTTGTTTTACTTCATTTACAGGAGAAATCTTTTTTATAGATTTACCTAACACTACACACAGGCGGGAATGATTATAAATTTTTAGTTAATCAAAGATATAAGAATTCGTGAAGAAAGGTAGCACTCTACATAATTATTTACCACAATTAAATATCATTGTTTGCTTATGCTATTATATTAAAAGTTGGTCAATATATAATAATAAATTTACCAAAGCAGCAAGGTTGAGTTATTGAATCATTAAATTAAATTAATTGCGTTATATCAATAAAAAAGGGTTTCACCATTGGGTATACCTTTATTGCCTTTCTTTGGCAAGTTAAATGCTTATATTCGTGTTTCAATATCCAAAATACAAAGATTAAACTCTAATACATTAAACTTGTTACTAATTAAATTACATGACTGTAATAATAGATTAAATTAATACATATATTAAACGCCTGGTCGGATGGTTTTTTGCGATCAACAAATATTTTTATTACAGTGTTATATTTAAAGAGCTATTCATATTTTATATTGATAAATCTTTGTATTTTCCCAAATGTACCCCTTTTTGTATCACCATAATCTACGTATCGTGATTATACACAAATATATTAATGTTAACCATTATTATTAACATGTTACCATTACAAGTTAATGAGTAATAAAATTAAGACATAGAGAACTAATTAATAGTGAGTTAGTCATCTGGATGCAAGTAATTTTAGATGTGAAAAAATAAAATATTTTTTTGATATGGATAAAATTTCACGGTTAAAAACTATTTATCAAAAAAACTCTTAATTTTGAAAAAACCACTAAAAATCTTTGAATTCTAAAAAGTTTGTATTAAGTTTTTAGAACATTTTTTTAAGAATAAAATATTCTATATACAAGGTTTGATCTGGTTTCAAAATTTTACTGTAAAATGAAATGCCAAAATTATTTTCTAAAATATTTTTAAAGTTAATCATCAATACCAATAAATATTTAAATTTTTCAAAAATTGTCCAAAATTACTTAAAAATCAACAATTTCGTTGTGAACACTTATTCAGTAATCATACTCAACTTTTATGCACCATGTGCATAATATTTATAAACAATGATAGTTAAAATTTATAACTAGCTAATGCGCAACAATATTTAAACACTTTTGCGAAATACTTCTCTAATAGGTAAAATTAACTATCAAGAAAATTTTATTTTAAAGTAACTAAAATTACAATACATTACCATAAAACCAAGGAAAAGGTCTATTTGAGTTTGCCTCGAAGCAATTTTCTTTTTCTTCCCTTTTAAACCAATTTAAAATGTCTTGAAAATTGTTGGGAATAGAAATGTCGTTTTTACTATTATATCAAATAATATATTAAAAATACGATAAAATCTATTTTTCACTCCAAATTCCAATCGTTCCAGACAATACAGTGACATGCATAGAGATGAATTAAATCAAACGATATTAGAGAAAAAAGAAGCAATTAAAAAAATTATATAAAAATTTTTTTCCACTTTTCAAAAAAGGCATATCGTTTTTTTGGTTTTATATTAAAAAATTTAAACCATCTTATAGCCGGGATTTTCAATTATTTTTTTTATGAGAGACAATTTTATTGAAAAATAACGGTTCGCAGTGAAAAAGGTGAGGTAACCTGTACAGTAAAACAGTGACCACCAAACCTTTTTGACATGGTGCCGGAATAACTAAAAAAAAATCGGTAAGGTAGATGGAAAATATACATGACGTAATTTTAAATTACGATTTAAAATTTAAGTTAATGAATTAATAAGTTTCTCATGATCTAGAAATGACAAGTCGATAATATATACATTTAAAATGTAAGTCAATGATAAATGTAAGATATCACGGGGGTATTTTGTAATAGATTTGTAATTCGCGGGCCGTAGTTTGGTGGCCACTGCACTAAACATTGAATGTATTGATGAAATTTGGTCACATATTATTATGAGCTTATTTTAGAATTTTTATAAATTATAAATAAATTAAGAAAAATATTCATTGATAAAACAAGATTAGTTTTAATTAAAAAATATAAATCATGGAAATAATAATACAATTTATCAAATAAAACCAAATTTTTTTGTTTATTAATTAAAATATCTAGGTTTCATCCATTTTCACTATATAAAATTGAATTATATTTCCTAAAGAATTTCTGATTATAAATATAAATGTCTTGAAGATATCAAATATGAAATAACAACATTAGGCCGAACTGTTTATATACAATAATCATTTTTAGAGTAATTTAGATTATATGTCATTTCACATACAGTATAATAATAACGACAAGCGATGTAATAATAACTTAATACAATGTTTATCTACTTTGATACACTGCAGACTGCAGTGTAATACATTTTATCATTTTAGATTTAAATATTATATCATAGTCTGAAAATATTTCATCATTATAATAATTAAAAGATAAATTGCAGTGTTTTACTGGAAGTTATATTAGTTAGGAAATTTGGAGTATATTTTTTTAAATATTAATGATAATAATGTAATAATTACATGACATTATAATATTAATGCATTACCAAAGATTTCTATCTTCATGAGATACGATAACACAACTTTCAGTCAAAATTTTTCTGCTAAGCTTTCTACGATCTTTACTTAAATATTTTGTCAAATCTGATTTTTGTTTTTCAGCTTCACGAGCCTTTTGTTCTATTATTTTTTATGAAAACTTTCAAATCTATATGAATAATTCAGGTAACCCTCAAATGTTTTATTATATTTTATCAATTGGGTTAGTGCCATATTCACAATGGATTAGTTTGACTGGATTAATAGAGGGTTACCGTCATATTTAAATAAAACCTCTCTCTTTCCAATCTTCTTCATATTTATTTTGAAAAAACTATAAAATCTTTTTTATAATTGTTAAAAATTTAATTTATACATTATTTCATTATGAATATATATTACATTAACATTTAATATAATTACTTTATCTTTATTCGCTTTTTTTTGAGATTCATTTAAATCTTGACTAAAAATTAATTATATTAATTTCGTTACCAAGGGTATATTAAATTTATTACTTTTCCTTTGTCACGTTTACTAAAAGTACTAAATTAAAAATTTCATATAAACGTGTTACATTTATTTTTCCAATTATGATTGATTTCTTTAAGTTTCTAAATTGTCAATGATATAATTCATATATTAATATTAACGCCTGCACGGGAAAATATTAAAAAAAATTGTAATCCTCCCGTAAAAAGTAACTTGGACAAGTCTTGAATATAAACAAATGGTCATTAACTTAAATTTTAGTTATATTAACGTATTCAATTTTATATAACCAATCAGTTAATACTCAACCCAATCAATCAACTTTAAAATATTTTTATTTTTAACTTGACCACGGTAAATGTCGTTGCAGGTTTCAAGTTAAATTTTTATTATATATATTTATTTCATATATTAAATATACATTTTGTGCTTCAGAGTCATTAAATTGATTGGTAAAAGTTTTTTTCGTTTTTCGAATTAACGAATGTTGTCTTTGAACTCTAGATTATTATCATAATATTGATAAAATTTGTTACATTGATTTGACTGAACCAATTTCCTTTTTAGCTTTATCATATCCTTTATTTTCTATTGTCATATTAAATTAATAACTAATTAATATAAATTTGTATTTACCATTGATATTAAGTTTTTTATATTTTGAATTTAGCATTAACATCTCTTGTTTTTCTGATCTAGTCACAAATTTCATTGTATTGTACATACATTGATTAATTTTAATTGGTAGTCGAAACACATGGCAAGTGAGGGCCAAAAAATAAATTTTACAAATTACAAACCAATTAAAACTATAGTTTAAAGGAAAATATAAGTCCAAAAAGTCAAAAGTTCACAGATTAATCAGAAAATTACTACGATTATCATGTTATGAATATTACGTCCATCTTTACTTATATAATATGCTACGCAATATTTGTTTGTGTCTGTGTGTTACCGTTTATTTCAATAACTACCAGTCTTAGAATTATATAAAGTCCACATTTCAATTACAGTTTTTTCCGAGGGTGTTAACAAAAAATATTTCAACCTCCAAAACTCATATCGTACGGGTTAAAAAACCCAATTGTTTTTTTTTTGAAACTCAAACGTAAAAGAAAATTTAAAAAAATATATACTCTGATACGGATTTTAAAATCATAAATATTATCATAAATTTAAATTTAAAACAATTATATCTTCAGGGCCAAAACCTCAAATTACCCTTCTTTTTTTAATGAAAACACTGCTAGAATTTAAAAAATTACAGGTGGTACAGTTGTATCCTGTTAACACACACAAAAAATTTCAATTTGAATAAGTTACGCCTTCACGGTCAAAAAAGCATTTTAGCATTCATATATTTTTTTCCGAAATATTTTATTAAAACATAAAATGTGAAATAATTAACTGTCTGAAAATTAAAAAAAGATTATTCTGATAGAGCTGATTTCAGTTGATATAAATACAAAGTTTCAACCCTAGAAATCTACGTATTCCCGGTGAAAAATAATTTTTATTATATTTTCAACCATTATTTTGCAAATATTTTTATTAAAATGAAAATTTAAAATGTAAATATTCACCCAAAATGTGCCCTCGGCAGAGCTAGGTACTGTTTGTACGTAGTACATCACAGTCAACCCAGTATATTATTAATTTAAAATAATAAATGGAAAATGGTTGAATGTATAGAATTCACCAAAAAATTTCATATGCTCAGATTGGGAAACTTTGGGTTACTACATATTTTATAAGTAATCATGAATTACATGGATGAATTTTTCTTCAATGAAGTCGTAAATTTGTTGACTAAAATTTAGTTTAATTATTTTAAGTATTAATTAATTAATTTTAAATTTTAGTAACACTATAATATTTTGTAACGTATACTTTCTAATGTAATTTTTTTAGTTATAAGTAATAGATTTATAGTGAATTTTTTGTAATGCAGTGGTTCTTAATTTAGAGTTTGTGCATGCCCTAACTAATTATGTATATTGTAGTACTGTTTAGTAAATCATGCTTTATTCTCATTTTTTTAAACTTTTCAGAAACTCATCTTTAGGATTAAATATTTGCAATAATTTGCTAAATATTTAATAAACATTTAATAAAAATTTAATAATTTCTTTCTAACAAAAATAATTTATGCTTCTATAAGTAACATGCACCTCCAGTAAAGAATCACTCATTTATTATATATTAACCTATCACGTCATTTGGTTTTTTGTTAGCTATTTCAGGGCTCTAAATTTATAATATTATATAAACAAACAAAATAAAATAAATGTAATAGTAAATTAAAAATTGATATACATAGTACTTTCCGTTATAATAATTTTTGTAATCATGTCAAAATTATAAAACTAGATAGTTCAAATAAACACACATTACATTACAAAACCAAAAATATTACTTTTATATACATATTTTTATTATCATCAAGATTTTTAGTTTCTTTATTCTCATTTATACCTAAAAATATTGAATTATTGTTAATATCAACTTTTATAAATAATATCTACATTTATACTTATTACAACAATGTAAATAGATATTAATTATATAATTTATTTATATTTAATATGTATACAAGGGTGTCACATCCATCAAAGAATCAATGACGGTTAGCGTGTATAATATACACTGTATATGGTGTATTTTAGTGAAAAACCAATTAATATAAAAATATTAACATTCAAAATACAGTAAATAAAAATTAAAACTTGAATTTCAAGTGGAAAAGCAGATATTATAATATATCCATAGTTATGTGGTTATTATGTTGAATTCCCTGTTTTATTATATATTTAAAATTTGACTATAGTTCATTTTTTAGTTTTTAACCACGGTTGATTACGAACTAAAATATGTACTTATTAGATTGTTAGAGGATTTTAACCATCTCTAAAACTTAAACAAAATTAAACACAAACAAATTAACATACATAATACATACATGTACTATATTAACATAATTAACCTAATACATTAAATTAACATAATTAACATAATACATTAAATTAAAATAACACGACTTCAACGTAAACTCCATAACCATAAATGTGTCATTATTAGGGGAATTATGTTATAAAAATAATTTTTTTTTTAATAATAAAAAATTGTTAGAAATGTATGAGGCAACTCTAATAAACATATTTAATAAGGTATATCTATTTTTAAAAAGTCATAAATGTCATATTTTTTTATCAAATGACAAACGCAATTCGAATAGAGAGTGCTAAATGTTTTTGATTACGAATTATAATTTTATAATTTAAAAATACACACATTTAGTACTAATTTGCCAATCAATGCTCAAAGTTTTCAAAAAATGTGACAATTTTTATTTTAATCGAAATATTTGTAAAAAAATAATGGTTGAAAATATATAAAAAATTATTTTTCACCAGGAATGCGTAGATTTTTGGAGTTAAAATTTTGTATTTATATCAACTGGAATAAGTTCTATCAGAATAATCTTTTTCTTAATTTTCGGACCGTTAATTATTTAACATTTTTTGTTTTAATAAAATATTTCGAAAAAAAATATGTAAATGTTAAAATGCTTTTTTGATCGTGAAGTCATCACCTATTCGGATTAAAATTTTTCATGCGTATTAACAGGATACAACTCTAACACCTGTAAATGTTTTGAAATTCTAGGGGTGTTTTCAAAAAAAAGAATGGTAATTTGACATTTTGGCCCTGAACATATAATTTTTTTTAATTTACATTTATAATAATGTTTACGATTTTAAAATCCGCATCAGTTTATATATCTTTTTAAATTCTCCAACTCGTTTGATTTTCAAAAAGAGGGACAACTGGGGTTTTTGACACGTAAGATGTGAAATTGAGAGGTTGAAATTTATCTTATTATACGTCCCGAAAAAAACTATAATTGCAATGTGGTCTTTAAAAAACTCTAAGACTGCTAGTCATTTCAATAAAGCGTAACACACACAGACACACAAACAAAAATTCACGTATAATATTATACAAGTTAGGATATGTATAAGTAAGGATAACAATGGAAAACAAATAAATAATTTTTAATTTTTTTCCATGTGATCTTTGCGCCTGGTGATTAAGTGTCAACTTGTTAATTCTTGGTTTTATGCTGGTTAATTTGATAACAATATATCCTCTTTGACATATTATATAATATATTAATATTGTTTCTATCTTTGTTCAATATTTTGTTTACAGAACTGAATTCACTTTCAATCATGTCAAATATTGTAAAACACAATAATATCCTTGAACTTTAAGAATAGGTCAGTGGATAAAGACATTTTTAAGGCTCACATCCCCATAATACAAAATAAATCAGGGTAAAAAATTTTTATCAACAATATCAAAAATGAAATATTTGACATTTAATAATATTGGTTGCAGCGCCCCACATTTTCTGAAAACGCTAAATCCCATGTCATGAGAACCTCTGCACAATCGAGAATGTAACTTAGATAAACAAAATATTATGTAAACAAAATATTAAATTTAAATTAATAATTTTTACATGAACATATTTGAAAGTAAAATTATGTCTTTAATTTTAAGTAAATTTGAAATTACTTTCAATCTTGGTATCGACTACTTGTGGCACAATATATAGTTCTTCATTAGATTCTTCTTCTACACTCTACGTTTATATGATTATATTATCTTCTACATACATATGTATAAATGATTAATTATACCTCTTCAGATTCACTCTAAAACATATACATTATTCACCTAAGTCTATTTTAAAAAATAATAGATTAGAATTCAATATTGCTAATTAAAATTTTTTTACAATTAAAATAAAATACATATAACATAATTTTGACATGTATAATATTTCACATTTAACATACCGAAGCGAGTAGTTCTAAAATATTACAAAAATTTTACCCGTGTTTTTTCCGAATCCGTCGATTCAAATAAATCAGATTTATCATACATATTTAAATACATCGGATATAAAGAATCGTGATTCTTTTCCTGTTAAATAATTATTATAATTATAATCTACTATTATACTAATATAATATTAATAAAATTATGGAAATATTTACAATTTTAGTACACATACATGCAGAGTCGTCTTAAGTCACTTCGGGGCCCTGGGCTAAGCAAAGGGCCGGGCCTTTTAAAATTTCGAGCGACGCAATAAAAAAAAATAATAGGTCCCCTGTTTAGAAGACCGGGCATACTGTAGGTTGGAGACTTAGAGTCTTATTTCATTGAGTATTAATAAAAGCATTAAAACATAGTATGTAGGTTTTTAGTAACTTTTATTTATTTTACAAAAACCTACTTACATTATTTAATGAACAAAGTTTACTTTTTCATTTGAAAATATGCACCATGCAGTCACAAAAAATAATATAATAAACATTGTAGAATATATTTTAAATTGAATAATTACCAGAACTTTGATTCTTTTATATGTTGTTTCTAGCTATTTGAATTCCCACACTTCAAAACTTATAAACTGATACTTAAGATATAAATGTAAAGTACTTTTATTAATTTGGGGCCTTTTTTAATGAGGGGCCCTGGGCTAAAGCTCATATTGCCCATGCCTTAAAACGGCTCTGCATACATGTAATGTTAAAGTTAACGATGGTGCAAAACTTTATTAATAATGTGTCAATCATAGAAATATTGAGTAAAATTAAATGGTACCCTTATAATAATACTTATAAATTAGGATGTCAAACGTATCTAATAATCAAGAACATTAGTTAACTAATGTTTTAATTTGTTTTAATTTAATTTAAGTTTTGATTTAATTTATATTGAGAATAGTTATAAATATAAAATCTTACAGGTATATATTCGAGTTGCGTTTGTCATTTTAAATTTATCATATAAAAATATTAACATATATATAATATTAAATATTAATATGTAAGTAAATATTAAAACTGAACTTCATTCGAAAGGAAAATTAAATATAATGACATATCCATGGTTATTGAATTATTTGAAAAAGATTTTATCTTTTATATTTTTGAGTGCCTGATAGAACTGAAAAAGTATTGTTAAGGTTCTCAAACTATTTATTAATTATTAAAATGTATATATAATATTAATATGAAAATATAAATGCATTGCACATATACGTAATGATTAAATAATTACAGAATAGTGGTCCTTTATTTGTCTTTTATAATATTTTTTATAATTCAAACAGTTTGACAGTTTACGGTTGTGTTTCTGATAGCATGAACAACTATAATGTTATTATAGTAATTATAATTTATAATTTACTTTTTATGAATTTTTTTTAAATCAGTGGTCCATTCATTCTCAGCCACTTCTATACAAATATTTGAATCTTCACCTTCTTTAAAATTAATCTTTTTTTCAGCTAAAATTATGATAACTATTTTTAATGGTTTACAGCTAGATTTCATAATAGCAGATGCTTTTTTTTCATTTTCTCTAAGATTATATCTACGAAGTTGTTCCTAGTTTGTTAATATTAATTAAATTTGAAATAACAGTGAAAATTTGAATTGATTTACTTGTCTAATTTGGTAAAATAAAATTTGCATTTGCTCCTCATCCAAATCATTCAGGAGTTCCGGGTCCACATACATATTTTTCAAAATAGTCTTCAACATTTTTTACTCTATCCAAGTTATCGTTTTGTAGCAAAGATCTTTGTAAATATTTATTTATAGTTTATTTACATAATACGATTCCTCCAATATGTGATAAAATATTTAATTATAAAATGTAGTTTTAAATACGTAATGTACGTAATGAATATTAATTATGATTAAATAGAGCACTACAATAAAATATATCTACGTAATTTTAACAAAATTTGCAAATAATCATTGATACATTTATTTATAAAAATTTCACAATCCGTTTTTATCCGTAGTATATTGCACTGTTTCGGTTTGTTTCGTCAACTTTAATGCAATAAAGTAATTCGTTGAAATCTCGTTGTATCAATTCCCAACACGTAATTGCTATATTTTCGACTGAACTACATTAATTAATTATTTAGATAAAAATACTTAAATAGAACTTCATGTTTTAATCTAGATTAGTCAATAAATTAAAATACTTACAAAACTAAATTATTACTAAAAATGTACTCAACAATTTTATAGTTTAACCAAGAAATTTAATTTAAAAATAGCAGAGTTGTTATCCTAATGGAAAAATCACATTAAGATTTTTAATATAAGAATAAAAATGGTTATAATCACAAGTTAAATCTTAAAAATTCTTAGCAAAATCTTAATCAAAATCTCATCGATTAATCGCTATAATCAAGTTCTACTCCTAAATTATTAATTTATGTGAGTTTTCTATACGTTAAATTGAAACAGTGTTCTAAATTCAGACAAGTGTTATATTAAAAAGGTATGCATGATAAACTTCCTGTACCTCGGTTTAAGTTTGAAGAATTGTATTTCGTCCAAGTCTTTATGATCAAATATATTTAATATATTATTCTAAATAATAATAATATACAATTTTAATTTTATTATAAATTATAATAAAAAAAATTTATAATTATAAAATTTTTCAGTTATCCTTACTTATATATTATGCCTTGTTTGTGTGTGTGTGTTATCGTTTATTTCAATAACTACCAGTCTTAGAATTTTCTAAAGTCCACATTTCTATTGCAATTTTTCCCAGATATAAGTAAGCTAAATTTCAACCTCTCAAACTTACATCTTACGGGTCAAAAAGCCCAATTGTCCTTTTTTTTGAAAATGAAATGAGTTGGAAAATTTAAAAAAATATATACTCTGATACGGATTTTAAAATCATAAATATTATCATAAATTTAAATTTAAAAAAATTATATCTTCAGGGCCAACACCACTTCTTTACCCTTCTTTTTTTAATGAAAATAGTCCTAGAATTTAAAAGAATTTACAGGTGGTACAGTTGTATCCTGTTAACACATACAGAAAATTTCAATCCGAATAAGTGACGACTTCACGGTCAAAAAAGTATTTTAGTATTCATATATTTTTTTTCCGAAATATTTTATTAAAACAAAAAATGTTAAATAATTAACGGTCCGAAAATTGAGAAAAAGATTATTCTGATAGAACTTATTCCATTTGATATAAATAAAAAATTTTAACTCCACAAATCTACGCATTCCCGGTGAGAAATAATTTTTAATATATTATTAACCAATATTTTTCAAATGTTTCGATTAAAATAAAAATTGAAAATGTAAATAAATGAATATTTATATTCATCCTAAAATTTCCAAAAAAATGTGCATTGAAACTCTACACATTTCCAATAAAGAAATATGGGTGAAAATCTATATAATTCATTCCTTCTGAATTTTTATCGTTAATTATGTTGTATATAACATTTGGACACTCAGTAAAATATACTTTTTTTAATTCAACAAAAAGTGTCAAAAGTAATAAATATTATACATATTTATTATAAATCATTGCATTATCGTAATCAAAATTAAATCATTACTTCAATAATATTGTCAATGTCTTTAAAGTTTACTAATAATCCGGATTCCTTTACCTACAAAAATTTCTTCAAAGCAATCACATTACAGATACTATATAATATTAAATTTTATTAACATCCTTACTTATATAAAACTCATTCTTTTTATGTCTTTGTGTATGTATATTTCTGTAACTAAGAGTCTTAAAATTTTAAAAATTTCACATTTCCATATTACAGTTTTTTCCGGTGTAAAAGTAAGATAAATTTCAATCTCAGAAACTCACATCTTATCAGTCAAAACCCCAATTATCCTTTTTTTTGAAAATCAAACGAGTTCTAAAATTTAAAAAAATATACACTCTGATACAGATTTTAAAATCATAAATTTAAATTTAAAAAAAATATATCTTCAGGGTCAAAACCACAAATGATCATTTTTTTTTAAAATGAAATCAGCCCTAGTATTTAAAAAAAATTACCGGTGGTACAGTTGTATCTTGTTAACACACACAAAAAATTTCAATCTGAATAAGTCATCCTTTCTATTTACTATTATCTCCACCACCCGCCAACTCTATAACTCGCCGTTAATTTAAAATATAAACTACTAGTTTTAAAACCATTTTTCAAAATAAGTTAAGTTAATTTGTATTAAATTTTACAATTTGTATTACAATTTACATTTTATTGTAATTTAACCGTTAATTTTAAGATTTTATCTGCTGTTTCTATGGTTTTAAATTCTATATCTCACCAAATTCCCTATCTTCTGGTCAATCCCAAATATGGCGAGTTAAAGAGAGAATACTGTATTTAAATAAAAAATTATGTTCATTATCAATGTTCACATTAAAAAATTATTATTCATATAAATCTGTACCATTTGAAAAAATAAAAATTGCTTGTTCCACTAATATAATTATACCACATTAATTCATATTGAACAATGTTCATATAGTACAGAATCGACTGTTGATAAATGAATATATATTGATGAATATATTACATAGCCGCGTAAATAAACTTTTACTAAAAAAATAAATAATTTAAAATAATATTGTATACAAACAACCCTTAATCAGTGTGGTTTCGAGTAATATCATATTTTTATATATCTGTTCTCAATTTATGCATTTTCTAATATACGGTTGGCTTAGGTTTACATTTATAGTTATATATTTATAGGTGTATATATATTTAGGCTTCGCTGACATCACTAACTGAGGGTTGACTGAATTTTTAACAAGTACTTATATCGTACATATTTTAAGTAGTTTTTGGACAGAAATTATGATATTTGTAATTGGTTTTAAATTAAATTTTAAATGTTTTTAATTGAATATTTATGGCTGCATCATGTGTTTGGATTAAAATAAAATTTTTTTTTAAATACAATACAAAAAATAGGTGCTTCATTAGTAATTAATAAGTGATTAAATACAATATATTTGCAAAAAAAACCATACTCAAAAAATGTTCATAATCCCTGTCATATACCCTCAGATTTAAAGATAGTTAATTCATTAATATATTTACATTGGTAATTATGTCCGTGTTTAGAAAAACACTTTCCAAAGGTATTTTCATTTTCATAGTTGGTCCAACCATTCCTACATTATATTGAATTATGATAGTAATGATAAACTTTTTTAGAGAATGTGCGGAAGAAAATTTGTATTTTCTGGTAATTGTTATCATACCGTTACTTAATGACATTTCACTTTGAATAATAAACTTCTGTAACGCTGCCAATATCAATCAACTTCAAAAAATATTTTTTTAACATTTATAATGTTAGATTCATAAAAATCGATTCATTGTAGTCTAGGTCAGCGACGACAACTAAATTTAAATTGATGCAGAGATATCAGATATTAGGATTTTATCCCAAAGCCTAGACGGGCGGTACATTATTATTTCAAAAATCCCACTTTTATCCATTCCATTAATAAAATTTAATAATATTTAATAAAAAATCCAAATCGTACGAGAATAAATAGTTAATTTCATCCTAAATAAAAAAATCTAATTTTACCAATCTTGAGGGAAAAATCCATTTTTCCCAAGAATTTTTTTAAAAAATACAATTTTGCCAAACCTAAAGAAAAAACCACTTTATCTAATCCCAAAAGAAAAAATCAAAATTTACCAACCCTTAAGGTGAAAATCCTCTTTTCGACATTTTTTTGAAATATACAATTTTACCTATACTAAGTAAACGTTTCCCAAATTATGGTCTGAAAAATTTTTATCTTTTTAACGTTGCCTAGTAATTTAGTTTTAATTGTCAACGACAAATTTTAAAAAATAAACTGTATAACTAAACATTAAGAACAATATTATAAAGTGGGTACCACGTTTAAAAGCTCAAACGCCAATTTATGTTAAAATAAAGTTCAGTTTTAATTTCTCCATAATATTTTGAGTGATATTTAAAATGTCAAACGCAATTCGAATAGATAGCGTTAAATGTTTTTGATTGCTAATTAGTTTTTCTATTTTAAAAATACACACTTTTAGTGCTAATTTCCCATCAAATTCTAAAATTTTCGAAAAAATGTGACACTTTTTAGTACTACACTGCACTACACATATTTTAAAATTTAAAGAATGTAATACACATTTTGTTTAATAAATTATAAAATGGGATAACAATTTTTTTTAAAATTATCTACACAAATGTTAACAAAATCAATTTAACGTGGAATAATTCACTTTGTGATATGACGGGCCCACGTATATCAAGTTTAGAATCACTCCTTTAAATGATTGATAATAGTGAATAGCAGCATTTTTAGTTTTTTTTTGTTGAATTTATTTTTCTGATAGAATAAAAATGTCCGCCCTCAGCAGAGCTAGGATGCTGTTTGTATGACGTACATACAGTCAAGCTAGTCATAAATATTTCATGAAACATTCAATTTGGTTAAAATAAAATTATTTTTAAATTAAAATTTTTATTGAAATGGATTTTATCAGATACAAAGCTGAACTGAAACTGTTATCTTACAGTTTAAACAAAGAATTGGACAGTAATTTAATTTAATATTAATCAAATTTTATTTTATGTTAATTTAAATTTTCAACGATTTATTGTAGTACAGTAAATTCACATTACAGTGGTTGTCGATTTTGGTATTGAAGTCTAGTTCTCATTGTCAAGAATTTGTTTTTTAGAAATGCATGATATACCACACCCTCCATATCCCACCATATGCATAGCATAATCTTTTTAC